>OZ026520.1:15955488-16072671 GCA_964019695.1 Loripinus fragilis
AAGTCAGCTTTTGGCTCCAGTCTTGGCAATAATGCAAATATTACATTGAACAGATCATTTACCTGCACTAATAGTAAAGTTAATTTTCGAAAAAGATTCGCAGGCAACAAAATAAGCAAAATAATCTAGCATGCAAAGCGCTAACTGAGTTCCATAGATAAAATTAAGTTAAAGGGCAGCGCTCTTGGCCTGGACGCAGGTGTCATGTATAGTCCACTCAGCGCCACATTGAATTAGTTTCTCGTTATCTCCATTCTAATATTGTGGACATCTACAATTACTCCTGATTTCGACAGCTATAGATTGACAGCCTTTCAGAAATTAATCAAGCATTCAACGTGGCAATTTCTCGTATGCCAAGTTTCATCAAATTATGGGTGTCTTATCTAAATAAGACAGAGAGTAATGCTGTCCTTTGTGTTACATTTTGTGACAGTCTCGCTGGACTTAATCAAGCTTTCCGATGGAACAGTATGTCTCTCGGAGACTTTCATGAAATTATAGAACTTATCTTAATAAGATAGAATGTGTTGACTGTCCTTGGATGGCAATTTTGTCAGAGTCTCCTTGGACTTGCCCTTCAAAGAGCCAGACACCAGTTTTGTTTTATCAGAAATTTTTATGTGAACTATCTTCGTTCGTTAAGTTCATTTTGTATTCAAGAATTGCATTTGTTGCCGTTTTATCTTTGTTGATGTTTTGTCTTTGTTGGCGTTTTGTCTTTGTTGCCGTTTTGTCTTTGTTGGCGTTTTGTCTTTGTTGCCGTTTTACCTTTCTGACCTTATAGATTCTTCAATCTTGCGTGATGTAATAACTTTTGGATGGTCCATTATATACTCTAAGGGTCATAGGTTTTATTATGAATCTATTACTGAAAATTAATTTTATCTTAGCAAAAGAGTTCAAACCCTGATGATATGCCATGATTATCAGCATCTCAGCCATTGAGGTCTAGTCACTTTTTCAATGGTAACCATTTCTTGTTTCCAGTCAAGAAAATGAAAACATACATCCTTAAGCCTGTTGCAAAGTTGAAAGACTGTCGCAAATGCGGCCGCTCGACAATCCTGCAAACTTTATGAGCTGTCTTACAGTTTGTGGCGTTCTTGGGGCAGCCGTGCAATAAAATGCAAGTTCATTGCGCGGTTATCACGTGGCAGTCTTGCGGCATTTGCGGGCGAAATGCACGAGTGTGAGCTCTTGCATTAGTTGTACAAACGCCTTGCGTGTCTTACAGCAGCCTTGTGTGTCTTACAGCAGCCTTGCATGTCTTGTGGCAGTCGTGAGTCCTCATAAGAAAATTTATTGTTGTTGCGGCAGTTGTGCGAACCTAAGTTTTGCAAGGCAGTCTTGGGGTGTTGCACACAACACCGTAGGACTGCCGCACAAAACCAAACAAATTGTCGTTGTAGACAGATGTAGGGTTGCTGTACGATTGATGTGAAACAGGCTTAACACATTACATTGTCAGGAGAAGGCATGTACAGTGCAGTTTATAATGCTATGTTTAGGGTCCATAAGAATGGACTGTGTTATAAGTGAATCATGTTATAAAGGGACAATTTTACAAAGGAATTATAAGAAAATGACTATGGTCATTTTCCTATAATTCCTTTGTAAAATTCCATGATTGAAAAAATTGGGAGCCACAAAATGACCATGTTATATCCAAATCTGTGTTATAACAAGATGTCTTTGTCAATATTGAGGCCCTGGAAGGGGGGTGGTCCCAGTATCCCATATCCCTTTATTTTGAAAAATATCCCATATCCCTAATATAAACATGGCAAATATCCCCAAATTTCAGAAAGCATTGTATCCCCATATCCTTGAAATTGATCCAAGTCTCCAGTATCCCTTTAATTCTTTACAAAAACATCCCCTATCGCCAATATCCCTGTATCCAGGGCCTCAATGTTTCATCCTAAAGGTCCTATAATTGAGAACATGGATATTATTAGACCATAGTTTCATTTTGTCACATACCTCAGCTCATCTAAACAAGATGGAAATTATGTCAAAAACCGAAGAAATGCCTTCCTTGCATGTTTTTTGCTCATTCCCACTGGTGCTCGCAATTATTGTACCATTCCTGATAAACAAAACCAAGAAGAACAATTGAGTTATGCCACAAACATTTGACAGTGTTGGCAGATTGCTTGCCGAGAAGGTAACTCCAGATGATCAAAGTATTTATAGTATTCCCATAGGTTTAGATAGACACAATTTTTGATCGCAAAATTGTAAATATTTTCTTACCCATCAATTTTAACATATGTTTTGGGCGCTCAAAAGAGCCGTCTCAATTTTTGAGTACCCACAACATATGTTTTGGTTGAGAAATAAGAAAGTTAATTTTTTGGTGCATACTCTTAACTGAAGGCCTGATTTCTCTTGCCATTTTAACTTTTTTCCTGCAAGTCATGACTTTTTTCGTCTGATTTCTCATCTGGTAGCTATATTAAAACCAATATGGACCCAGATCAGGGGTTCATGGTTTTTGCTTCCATGATAAAAACTAGTCTAAAGTGCACTTGAACATATGCAGCATACGTACAAAGCAGATGACATTTTCAGGACAAAAAATAGTGGCAGGAAATGGGTTAAGAAGAAATTCATTTAGTTTAATTATCAATTACACGCACGGATCCAGAGGGTCCGGACCCCCCGCACACACACACACCTGAAAAATCACAAAAAATATAGGGTTTCCTAGCAATACTGGTCCGCATCCCCTGAAAAATCATAAAGCTACCAAGCCAGCATTCAATGCCTGGCCATCATCAGCATTTCAATTGCGTTTCGCTAGCAGGCCAATAATGGCCTGCTTTTGGTGATATTATGATCCTCTCTCCCCTCATCAACTGACAAAACTTTCTGGATCTGTGTATGTTGCAGGGTGCATTATATGAGATCTCAAACAGTTCAAGCAGCAGTTTAAGGGTTAAAATTCAATTCCATTGCATTTTCTCAGACTGCAGATAATGATACCGCTTGAGGTTACAATATTTGAAGATTATATCTTTTTTGTAAAATAATTATCTGTTTTATTTAACTCATGAGTATAATAATTTGGCTTTGATCATACTCTTGCTCTTCAGGCATTTTGAAAATTGCGGCAGCTGACATTAGCACATTTCAGAGGAAGAAATTAGCTCTTAAAGTGCTAATCCGTCACAGCACCAGACCAAAGCTTCTTGTGTTACCTTTCTTGGTAAGGGTGGTATAAGACATGTTTTGTCACATGCTGGCTCAAACTACTGAGCTGATATTTGCCTTATTTGGTACATTTATAGAATCATCATTCAATTAAAGCAGAATGGAAGAGCATCGCTGAAGACAAGAAAATTGCAGAGCACATAATTTTAGAAGATGGAATGGTTAGCCATTCCCCTGCTACGAAAAAATGCATCTCAAAATGTTGTCTGCGGAAGTTGTCTGTTGCATGAAAATGCTGATGTCAAGGATTAATTATGGCATGGAGACAGACAATTTGGACCCAGATCAGACTGCTCCTAGAGGAGCAGTCTGATCTGGGTCCAAACTGTTAGCAACAGATACGGTTTAAATAAACTAGCAAACAATACGGTACAGAAGATAAGTTTAACCAAAGAGGTGGACTGTTTTTTTAGCTCACCTGAGCCGAAGGCTCCGAGGTGAGCTATTAGTATACCAGTGACTCCGGCGTCCGTCGTCTGTCCGTCAGTCAACATTTTCAAACATCTTCTCCTCTGAAACCACTTGGCCAATTGAACTCAAATTTCATATGGAGACTCCTTAGGATGGGGGAACAAAAGTTTGTTCAAATGTTTCTGGTCACATGACCAAGATGGCCGCCATGCCCATATATGGTAAAAACCCTTTAAAAATCTTCTTCTCCAGGACCAGAAGGCCTATGACCTTGAGACTTGGTATGTAGCATTGGGGATGTGGGGCCTACCAAGTTTGTTCAAATAATGATCCTAGGTTGACCTTGACCTACTAAACATCAAGGTCAAATTTACTTTCTAATAGATTTAAATGGGAATTTTTTTTGAAAAGTTGATTTTTTGAATACTGTTAAAGCCAAGTGATTATACTTACTTGATATGTTGAAACTAATGAGACAATGGCTATTAATAAGTTTCATAGGTCATGGTTGACCTTTGCCCTTTCAGCCAAGGTCGCTCATATTGTGGTCCCATCAATATATTAAAACTTAGTTTTCTCACAAACCATTGGCCCAATTTGGCTCAAATTCCACGTGAAGACTCCTTATGATAAGTCAGCCAAAATTTGTACAAAATATTTTGGTCACATGACAAAGATGGCTGCCACGCCCTTATATGGTAAAAACTTTTTAAAATCTTCTTCTCCAGAACCAGAAGGCCAGTGACCTTGAGACTTGGTATGTAGTATTGGGGATGTGGAGCCTACCAGGTTTGTTCAAATGATGATTCTAGGGTGACCTTGACCTACTTAACGTCAAGGTCAAGTTTGCTTCCTAATGCATTTGAATGGGAAATTTTTTGAAAAGTGATTTTTTGAATACTGTGGAAGCCAAAGTCATTATTCTCACTTGATATGTTCAATCTAGTGTCTATAAATAAGTTTCAAAGGTCAAGGTTGATCTTTGACCTTTCAACCAATGTCGCTTATATTGGAGTCCCATCAACATATTAAAACATAGTTTTCTCAGACATTTCTTGGCCAATTGAAACCAAATTTCATATGACAACTCCTTATGATTGGTTAACCAAAACTTATACAAATTGTTATGGTCACGTGACTAACATGGCCACCATGCCCATATATGGTAAAAACTCTTTAAATCTCTTCTTCTCTGGAACCAAAAGGCCATTGGCCTTAGGACTTGGTATGTAGTATCGGGGATGTGTGCCCTACCAGGTTAGCACAAATGATGAATCTAGGTTGACCTTGACCTACTTTATGGCAAGGTCAAATTTGATTCCTAATGTATTTATATGGAGAAAATCTTAAAATGTTCATTTTCTATAACTGAGCCGAAATTCATTATGGTTAAACCTATTGAGACAATGGTTTATTAAGTACCAAATGTCAAGCTGACCTGTGACCTTTTATCCAATGCCACTAATTTGGACTGCCACATACCTATCTAAACATCTTTTTCTCAGAAATCAATGGGCTGTTTGATGGATTATTCATTAGATTGTTTAGATCACTTGACCAAAATGTATATGGTAAAAACAAAATTTGTTCCATTATAATCTGTAGTTGACCTTGACCTATTTTAACATTATTCAGGAAATTAGGTGAGCGCCTCAGGACCTTCAGGTCCTCTAGTTTAGAAAATCTATATCAATGTACTCCCAGGTGATTGTTTAGTCTAAAAATTCTTTTAGAAAAAAGGGAGAGTTTTTTTTATAATGCGTTGAGTAAGACAACTCACAAAAATAAAATTAGGCTCTTTTTTTCTCTCAGAGGAATATGAAACTATTACAAAGTGACATTCTGCTCATTTGGCATGGATGTACTTTAATTGCTTTCCCTGCTTTGTCCTTGAGTCATTTTACTCTGGCTTCAAATTCAATACCACCAACCCCTAGAGTCAAAAATAATATTGATGTGATTAACACTAAATTTTATAAGGTGTCTTTGGTCTTTAGATCTCTGTTTTCACTGGAAAATTAGTTTTGGACACAATGCCACAAACATCTGGATCATTGAGAGGCTTCCTTGTTGCATCCTTCTGCAAGACTGTGATTAGTTGTTGTCATGGCTGCAGGCAAGATGGCTGCCTCCATTTGACTTCAATTACATGAACAATGCAACTGCTGAAATACTCTTTAATCCATATGAATACTGGTTGATAAGGATTAAAGCAGAAAAAGTGCAAAGGGACTTGTATAATGAAAAGCAATTTGTTTTGCTTGATTACTTTTAAGCAAGTTCCTGAGAGTTCTTTCAGTTGACCTTTGTTGTCGATACACCTCCAAAATGTCTGATTATTTCAGTAGAACATTGCTTAAATTGCCCATAAGGCCTGGAATCATATATTTTACTTAATGAAAATAGACGTCAGACTTAAACAATTCTGCTTCTAAGACGCCGACTGTCTAGTGGTGGGGGAAAGCCAGTGAAACCACCGCAACCTAGAAGGTGACAGTCAAACCATTGATACATACCACTGCAGGAATTATTTTGATAATTGTTTCACTAATCGATATTTTTGCTAGCGATGCTAGCGAGAATCGAACCTGCGTGGCAGAGGTATCTAGCTAGTCAGAGTTAAACACGCTACTAACTGAGCTATCATAGTTCTAATCCCTATACAGGGTACTTCTAATTTAGGTTTTTGCTTAATATTGCCTTCGTATTCACCAGGTTAAGAGCTCGATAAAGGGGACTGGTAAATACTGTCTATTCTGAAGAGGCACCTATAGATTTATTGCTGTCAGAAATAGGTGCATTGAAACCAGTTTACCCAGTTTGATTTAATTTCAAAGGATGATAAAGAATAATTAGAGCAGCTAAATCAATTTTTGTAATTGCATGCAGTTTTCATTTACACAGAAACAATTAAACTAATTTTCTCTGTGGTCTGTATACCAAAATAGATGATAATTTCAATAAAACTGTCTCTAGTTGTTTTGCTATTTTTAGTAGAAAAATAGTTTGTTTAAATTGTAATGGTTACTTGGAAAGCTAGCCAGATAATTTGTGCTTTCTTAGTACAATAGGCTGGTAGCTTAGTCAGTAATATTTGATTCATACTGTGCTGTTTATTATATAAGTAAGGTAAATCCAACCCCTGCAATAATAAAACAACTAAAAGTAAACTGTCTGTGGGCCCCTGTCTGTCAATCAGAATGAATTGGGATGAAAAATGGTAATAGTCCTGGAATCAAACCCTGCTTACAGGCATGCAATTGTGGGAGAGGTCATTTTTTTTACAGAAAATAACATTAATCAGAATAACTTGTCGTTGATTGAAACTCTTAAAGCCCCCCCAAAAGTATCAAATCACCAAAGCTATAAGAATAAGGTCTTTATTGCTAATTAAATGCAAGTTTATATCTAATTGTTAAACCCCATTCAGAACCTCATACTCGTATACTGCGGGACTTTAAAAACGCACCATTTACATTCTCTGTCTCTTCCACATGATTGATTTGAGGATGTTTTCTTTATCATTTTTATCTTCTTGCAAAATGGACCATGATTTGCCATGATTTCGATTTGCTCATGCTATTAATTCTGACGTAATATCGACGTAAGTTTTTTTCAACAATTGTCGTCTGACAAATGTGAATTTAAATCAATTTGAAAACAAACACTTTTAGGTGGTAGCCAGGTGTTTTAACAAATGGAAAAACACAAAAGTTTACAGAAATAATCCTTTCATTACACTACCACTTGCAGCGTTTCTTTGCTAACGTCAGCCTTAAAATTCAAACATCAATAACAGACGGGTGACGTCCGCGCATGTCGCGATACTTTTGTGTTTTATGCAACTGATTGAGGAGAACCTGTTGGCAATAAAAAGATTTTGATTATTCCTGATCCTTAGGATATAAACGGCCAATTACGTCAAAAATCAATGACGTCATGTAGACGTAATGAACGTTGCCAGAGGCCTAAAACTTCATGATTTGATTTTGTCTTTCCTTTTGCTTTCAAGAACAAACATCGGTTTGAAAACTTTTTTTAGTTCATTTTGGAAGGTATTCATACTCTGTGACTTTTTGAATTTGAGTTGCCTCAGAATTATGTCGACGTCACGGCAATCATAAGCTACGCGTTTCGATTTTCTTATTGAATGCAAGCTAAATGGCAGAATTTGTCAGTTTTATTTTTCACATAATGAAAATATCCATTTTTGACATAAAATTAGCATTCAAGCAGCAGGTGTTGCGTTTTTAAAGTCCTTCAGTATATAAGATGGGAAGACTACATAAGTCCAACTTGTTATCCCAGCTGGCAATCAAACCTACAGGCAGACGCTCTATCACGTCCCTGTAAAAGCTGGCTTCCACATAAGGCAGTAGAAGTATATTTCATATATAAACCGAGACCCTGTGTCAATAATATATATCTGTGTGGAGCCTTTTAAACTGGCGGCACCTACCTGTTAAACCCAGAATTAAAGCAATTGTTATTTGCATGGGTTAATATCCTGGGTCAGTGCATAATGGGTTAGCTTCGCACTGAAATGTTGGACACCAATAATTAGCTAATGAAGCCTGAAAATGAGGATTAAGTAGCTAAACTAAGCTGTTAATGGTAGCGTAGTCTTGTTATGTTGTAGCAATACTACAAGTTATTACTACCGAGGGTAATCATCATTGATCCATTTGACATACGCATGCAGACAGGTCACACAGTCCATGTTAGGGTATACAGTAAAACCGGTGTAAAATGGCCACTCTCAAAAAGACCAAAAATTGGTTCTCAAGACCAACTATAGCTTAATGCAGCTCAAAAGTATTGCAGAATGCTCCAATGGGATCATTCTGCAATACTTTCGACCTTTATTATTAAGCTACCATTTGTCATTTAGATCTTTGTTTTGTCTAATTTTGAGTGGCCGTTTTACTGCAGGTTTTACTGTATATTCTAAAACATTGTCACTGCAGCGATGTTTTCATTTATTCGGTCTTCGATTTACATGTTAGTTTGAAGTGAAGTTATCTCATTTAAGCTAAATGGCTTTCCCCACCTTTAGCAATGGGTTGAGTCCATTATCAATTTAAGGGTTGTTGGGTGCTATTTTTCACTTTTATACAAATTTTGATAGTGCATGTGCGGCATCTGATCTGGGTCTGCACTTTTTGTGGAAGTCCCATAAAAAGAACTCTAGGCTAATATGTCGATTAAGAATGGCAAAAAATATTGTATTTAAATTATTCATTTGTTTTCTAGCAGAGGTGTACAATTTTCAAATGAAACACCTAGGGAAGTAATTAGAGTTTGATGCGTATAATGGGTGATTTATGTGCTTAAGCTAGTTGCTAAAATGATGCATTATTAAATGTGCCCTATTGTACCAAATAAGGCAACATTGAAGATTTTATTGCTTAGGCTGCAATATTTATGCATGCATTATTTATAAACAATGTCTTTTTTCCCCTTTTTTGGCAGATGATTCATGTTAAATATTATAGCTGTTCCATATGGGCCTCGTCGTGGGAGAAAACATGTCTTCGAGGTTGTGCGAATAACGAAGGCGCAGACCAGCCTGCGCATCCGCACAGTCTGATCAGCGCCTTTGTTATTGGCATTTTGAAAAGTACTTAATCTAAATTTGCCACAAGTAAAATTTCAGTTTTCTAGCTAGTCTCTGTAGCTGAGGAGACTGTATATATATTTAGGGGTTTCCCAAGTACAAAGGGTTATTAACAACATGCTTAAAAGAAGATGTGTCCCTTTTCTAGGTCAAATATAGTAAGTCAGTCTAATTAGGAATGAAATAATCTGATTGGAAAATACTTATTCAGTTATATATTTATTGGTTGTTTGATGCAGTAGTATTTGGTGCCTCTTGAGAATAATTGTTGTTCCATTGCAATGGAGCACATATAGGTCTTAGAACAACAGATACACATATATTTTGGAAATAAATTGTTTTCTCTACTGATTAATTTTCAAGCTAATTTCTGTCAATAAGTCTAGAAATGATAAGAATGGAATCAAGCTTGTTCTTCCATTTTGCAATTACTGTTGCCATGGTAACTTAGGGACACATGCAGTCGGTCACATTGGAAGACAATTTGGATGATGATTTTGTCCAAATCAATAAAGAAAAGACAATTGCTTTTCCACTGACCAACCATCAAATGAAGCTGTGTTCCGGATAAGACCACAGATTCAGATGAAAATCAATCATACCGTAGTTATTCAGCTGCACGAAAGGGTGGTTCCCTGCTGAAATATTTTTCGAAATGTGATGCAAATGTACCATTTTGGCTGTAAAAGCCAAGGGTACTAAGTCCACTTCATTCCATTTGGAATGAAATGGACTTAGTACCCTTGGCATGTGATGATGCTGTACAACTTCATGTCAGTGAAACTTCTCAATGCAAGCTGTCAATAACAGAAATTGTCAGCTTGGTACATTTGTAGTTTTCTATTATCAACGAGGTGCATACAAAACTATTTGAGAGCTTATGTCATGTGCAATGCCGCATATCTTTATAATATAGAGCTGCACTAGGTCACCATACCAAATACATGTATATTGAAATTATTTACATGACAGCTTTGTTACCAATTTAGATATATAAATTGCCATACATGGGCGGATCCAGATGGGGGGACTCAGGCGGTCTTCCCCCTCACCCCCCCCCCCCCCCTGGAAAATCACAAGTGGCTATGTTATTTTGCTTCCTTTCTACTTGCTCAGTTCTATAATAGGGGTGGGCAAATACCTTTAAATCAGTCTCGTCTAATCAAACTACATGTATAACATCAATTTCCCCCCTCAATTAATTCTTTAAATCTAGTATCATGTAAGAATTACTTTGGAATGAAAGGCCTAAAACAGATATAGTTTTGAACACCAAATAATGATATCTGAGTTTTTATCCAGGGTTGGAAAAGTCTTATCTGACCCATTTTACTTTACCCTGGGTCTGATAAATAAGTCTTGTAGGCATCTTGAAACAGCAGTTTTGTGTCTTAGAGTGGCCTCTTTGGCTATATGTTGTAATTCAATTTTCTAGGATGCTTTTCCGCTCTCATTAGCTTTCTGACATTACAGTCATGCTACCACATAAGCTTGTCGGCTTAGTTGGTGTGTCAATATCAGAGAAAAAATATTTTATTGAGTTTTCAAAAGCATTGTTTCTTTTGCTATGATCCAGACATTTCTGTTCAATCAGGGAAATTCCAAAAGTTTTCTATGTGGTCAGTGAATAGTGGGGTAACTTGAATAAGTTTAGAAAATTACAGGAGTATTTGGAACATTGTACATTTGTATTTAATTCTTTTAAATGGAGGTTAATTGCTTTTCCCGTTTTAGGCCCCAGTCCTGTATTCTCTAAAATCACACTGGGTAGGTGGCAATCGAAAACATCAATAATATCGACAAACGTAGATCAAAAATCGATAGAAACAGAGTTGTTGATTGCCATTTGTCGCCAGTTAGGCGACAAATGACAATCGAAAACACTGTTTCTATCGATTTTTGATCCGTGCTCATCGACTGCTAAGAGCGTTTTTGATTGCCGCCTACCCGGTATGAAAATGGTCCTTTTATGTCTTGCCTATTGGTTCTTTTCAGTTCCTGCATAATGTCTGTATTGAATAAATGTTGGTGTCTTGCGTCAGCTGTCACATTTTATTAAACAATTATAGGACCAATATTACCCCATGTCAACCTGTCTGAGTGTCTTTGAGGCAACATACAAATGTTTTGTTTGGCAGTTTTTGTGGTTCTTTGTTTTGACTGAATATTTGATTTTTTCTTGCTTGGTTAGTTTGCATGTTTTTCATGGCCTGCTGAGTTGGGTTTTTTTAAAGAAGACTTAGTTTAGATCAAAATCTGACATCTCTTAATACAGCTCTCCGCCCTTCTGCACTTACACTCACTTCTTTCAATTTCACTGCACCAATTGTAAAACATGGCTAACCAACTGGTTATGGTTGACAAAGTTTACTAGCTGCCAATCCTTGAAGCAGTTCTGGATGGCAATGTTTACTAGCTACCAGTTCTTGAAGCAGTTGTGGTAGGCAACATTTATCCAGTGCCAGTTCTTGAAGCAATTATGGTTGGCAATATTTACCATCTGCAAGTTCTTGAAGCAGCTATGTTTGGCAATATTGACTAGCTGTCATTTCTTGAAGCAATTATGGTTGGCAATATTTACCAGCTGTCATTTCTTGAAGCAATTATGCCTGGCAATATTTACCAGCTGTCAGTTCTTGGAGAAGTTATGGTTGGCAATATTTACCAGCTGCCAGTTCTTGAAGCAGTTATGGTTGGCAATATTGACAAGCTGCCAGTTCTTGAAGCAGCTATGTTTGGCAATATTTAGCAGCTGCCAGTTCTTGAAGCAGCTATGTTTGGCAATATTTAGCAGCTGCCAGTTCTTGGAGCAGCTATGTTTGGCAATATATACCAGCTGCCAGTTCATGAAGCAGCTATGTTTGGCAATATTTACCAGCTGCCAGTTCTTGAAGCAGTTATGGTTGGCAATATTTACTAGCTGCCAGTTCTTGAAGCAGCTATGTTTGGTAATATTTAGCAGCTGCCAGTTTTTGAAGCAGCTATGTTTGGCAAAATTTACCAGCTGCCAGTTCTTGGAGCAGTTATGGTTGGCAATATTGACTAGCTGCAAGTTCTTGAAGCAGTTATGGTTGGCAATATTGACAAGCTGCCAGGTCATGAAGCAGCTATGTTTGGCAAAATTTACCAGCTGCCAGTTCTTGGAGCAGTTATGGTTGGCAATATTGACTAGCTGCAAGTTCTTGAAGCAGTTATGGTTGGCAATATTGACAAGCTGCCAGGTCATGGAGCAGCTATGTTTGGCAATATTTACCAGCTGTCAGTTATTGAAGCAGCTATGTTTGGCAATATATACCAGCTGCCAGTTCATGAAGCAGCTATGTTTGGCAATATTGACAAGCTGCCAGTTCTTGAAGCAGCTATGTTTTGCAATCTTTAGCAGCTGCCAGTTCTTGAAGCAGCTATGTTTGGCAATATTTAGCAGCTGCCAGTTCTTGGAGCAGCTATGTTTGGCAATATATACCAGCTGCCAGTATAGAAGCAGCTATGTTTGGCAATATTGACAAGCTGCCAGTTCTTGAAGCAGCTATGTTTTGCAATCTTTAGCAGCTGCCAGTTCTTGAAGCAGCTATGTTTGGCAATATTTAGCAGCTGCCAGTTCTTGGAGCAGCTATGTTTGGCAATATATACCAGCTGCCAGTTCATGAAGCAGCTATGTTTGGCAATATTTACCAGCTGCCAGTTCTTGGAGCAGTTATGGTTGGCAATATTGACTAGCTGCAAGTTCTTGAAGCAGTTATGGTTGGCAATATTGACAAGCTGCCAGGTTATGAAGCAGCTATGTTTGGCAATATTTACCAGCTGTCAGTTATTGAAGCAGCTGTGTTTGGCAATATATACCAGCTGTGAGTTCTTGAAGCAGCAATGTTTGGCAATATTGACAAGCTGCCAGTTCCTGAAGCAGCTATAGTTGGCAATATTTACCAGCTGCCAGTTCTTGAAGCAGTTATGGTTGACAATATTTACTGTTTGTCTGTTACTGAATCAGTTTCAGTTGACAATATTTACCAGCTGCCAGTTTTTGAAGCAATTATGGTTGGCAATATTTAACAGCCGCCAGTTCTAGAAGCAGTTATGGTTGGCAATATTCACCAGCCACCAGTTTTGAAGCAATTATGGTTGGCAATATTTACCAGCCACCAGTTCTTGAATCAGTTATGTTTGGCAATATTTACCAGCTGCCAGTGCTTGAAGCAGCTATGTTTGGCAATATTTACCAGCTGTCAGTGCTTGAAGCAGCTATGTTTGGCAATATTTACCAGCTGCCAGTGCTTGAAGCAGCTATGTTTGACAATATTGACAAGCTGAAGTTCTTGAAGCAGCTATGTTTGGCAGTATACACCAGCTGCCAGTTTTTGAAGCAGCTATGTTGGCAATATATACCAGCTGCCAGTTCATGAAGCAGCTTTGGTTGGCAATATTTACTAGCTGCCAGTTCTTGAGCAGTTATGGTTGGCAATATTGACAAGCTGCCAGTTCTTGAAGCAGCTATGTTTGGCAATATTTACCAGCTGCCAGTTCATGAAGCAGCTATGTTTGGCAATATTTACCAGCTGCCAGTTCTTGGAGCAGTTATGGTTGGCAATATTTACTAGCTGCCAGTTCTTGAAGCAGCTATGTTTGGCAATATTTACCAGCTGCCAGTCCTTGAAGCAGCTATGTTTGGCAATATTTACCAGCTGCCAGTTCTTGGAGCAGTTATGGTTGGCAATATTGACTAGCTGCCAGTTCTTGAAGCAGTTATGGTTGGCAATATTAACCAGCTGCCAGTTCCTGAAGCAGCTATGGTTGGCAGTATTTACCAGCTGCCAGTTCTTGGAGCAGTTTTGGTTGGCAATATTGACTAGCTGCCAGTTCTTGAAGCAGCTATGTTTGGCAATATTTACCAGCTGCCAGTGCTTGAAGCAGCTATGTTTGGCAATATTTACCAGCTGTCAGTTCTTGAAGCAGCTATGTTTGACAATATTGACAAGCTGCAAGTTCTTAAGGCAGTTATGGTTGGCAATATTGACAAGCTGCCAGGTCATGAAGCAGCTATGTTTGGCAATATTTACCAGCTGTCAGTTATTGAAGCAGCTATGTTTGGCAATATATACCAGCTGCCAGTTCATGAAGCAGCTATGTTTGGCAATAATTACCAGCTGCCAGTTCTTAAAGCAGTTATGGCTGGCAATATTGACAAGCTGTCAGTTCTTGAAGCAGCTATGTTTGGCAATATTTACCTGCTGCCAGTTCTTGCAGCAGTTATGGTTGGCAATATTTACAAACTGCCAGTTCTTGAAGCAGTTATGGTTGGCAATATTCACCAGTCACCAGTTTTGAAGCAATTTTGGTTGGCAATATTTACCAGCCACCAGTTCTTGAATCAGTTATGTTTGGCAATATTTACCAACTGCCAGTGCTTGAAGCAGCTATGTCTGGCAATATTTACCAGTTGCCAGTGCTTGAAGCAATTATGGTTGGCAATATTTACCAGCCACCAGTTCTTGAATCAGTTATGGTTGGCAATATTTACAAGCTGTCAGTTCTTGAAGCAGTTATGGTTGGCAATATTGACAAGCTGCCAGTTTTGAAGCAATTAAGGTTGGCAATATTTACCAGCCACCAGTTCTTGAATCAGTTATGGTTGGCAATATTTACCAGCTGCCAGTTCTTGGAGCAGTTATGGTTGGCAATATTGACAAGCTGCCAGTTCTTGAAGCAGCTATGTTTGGCAATACTTACCAGCTGACAGTTCTTGAAGCAGTTATGGTTGGCAATTATTCACCAGCCACCAGTTTTGAAGCAATTATGGTTGGCAATATTTACCAGCCACCTGTTCTTGAATCAGTTATGGTTGGCAATATTTACCAGCTGCCAGTTCTTGAATCAATTATGTATGGCAATATTTACCAGCTGCCAGTTCTTGAATCAATTATGGTTGGCAATATTCACCAGCTGCCAGTTCTTGAAGCAATTATGGTTGGCAATATATACCAGCTGCCAGTTCTTGAATCAATTATGGTTGGCAATATTTACCAACTGCCAGTTCTTGAAGCAGTTATGTTTGTCAATATTGACTAGCTGCCAGATCTTGAAGCAGTTGTTGTTGGCAATATTTACCAACTGCCAGTTCTTGAAGCAATTATAATTGGCAATTTTTACCAGCTTCCAGTTCTTGAAGCAATTGCAATTGACAATATTTACCAGCTTCCAGTTCTTGAAGCAGTTGCAGTTGGCAATATTCACCAGCTGCCAGTTCTTGAAGCAGTTGCAATTGAAAATATTTACCAGCTTCCAGTTCTTGAAGTGGTTGCAATTGACCATATTTACCAGCTTCCAGTTCTTGAAGCAGTTGCAATTGACAATATTTACCAGCTTCCAGTTCTTGAAGCAGTTGCAGTTGGCAATATTCACCAGCTGCCAGTTCTTGAAGCAATAATGGTTGACAATATTTACAATTTTACCAGATGCCAGTGGTTGTTATAGCAATAATAGCAGGGTGTCAAACAGTTTGAACCCAGATCAGGCCTGACATTTAATCAGGCCTGATCTTGGTCGAAACGGTTTCCAAAGGTAATCAGTAGACAAAGACGTAATGCTGTAAATTTTCCTTGGCATCGGAATACATTATGTCCACTTTAGTATAGAACTGGTCAGCTTTGTAATCCTTTAGCTAAGCCTGTTATCTTCAGGGACTTTCTAGACAAACTGAATTTTGACCAGGAATAAATGCAGCTATTCCTGGACAGTATTTGCATATCAATTTAGGCCAGTAATGACTTTGACCATGAATGCATTATTCAATGCCAGAGTTTTTATTAGCAGAAAAAGAAGACAATTTGGTGTGGTTGCCAATTTTAACAATGATATTGCTTATCTCTACATATATTCTGTCAAGAATGTCTGGCTGACAATCCGTTGCTATTATCATAGTTTTCTGCCCAGTCTCCCATAATATGATATGTCATATTTAGCTATTAGATGTCTTATAAACAGAAGCTGTTATTAACCTCTGACCTTGCAAATCTGAATACTAGCAGATGACAAGACTTACATGGCAATTTGACGTAGATTTTCTTAAGGAAGCCTGTGGCACTGTGTTGTGTCCTTGAGCTCTGTACAGGTTCATCCCAAGAAGACATTAGTTGGAGTCAAATACAGTATTTTTACTATAACTAAGTTTTGAAACCTGTATTTTTGCTAGAACTAAGTATAGTGTAATTTAACTTTTTAAAACCCATGTTATTTTGTAAAGAAAACACACAAACAGCCCCTGAGCAGGCTGATATAGAGCTATTTTTTGCAAATTAACATTTGATTCAAAAGATTTGGGAAACTGGAGCCAGTCTAGGTATTGTTTTTTCTGAGAGACAACAAAATTAATGGAAGCAATGAAAGGATGATGATTGCCACCTGTAAAATCTCACTGAGAGAAATGATTTATATGTGTTATAAAAGAATTTCAGAAAAAATGATCTGTTATTTTGATAGGTTGAGATAGTAAGTGATGAATGAGGGGATTATGTGAGTCTTTACCACAGTAACTGCTTAAAGCTGCATAGTCTGTTACTTTTGATCTTTTAATTTTAGAAATGTTTCTATTTTTCAAGAACACAGCAAAAAAACAAAAATTCAGGTATATATTTGACCAATTTAGTAAATCTTAACAAATATCAAAGTATCAAAACAAGTATCAAAACAACAGCATTTATGCTAAATATTAACTGTCTTTAATTATTGGAGGGACGCAAATAATTACCAACTAGAGAAAAACACCCGTTTTTATAAGAAAATTCACTTTTCCATGCAGTTTTAAGCTATGGTGCACAGATTTATTGTGAAAACATAACTAAATTCAACTTTTACAAATGAATTAAAAAGAAAATAGATTTTTTCAAAAAATTATCATAGTTGCAGACTAAGCCTCTTTAATAAGTGAATGTATCATTACAAGCCCACACTTAGCTCATTCTAGGGTGTGAATGGGTATTGTGAAGTCAAGCCAGTTTCGATCTTTTTGTGTCCTTTCTATCTCAGGATTAATCTTGAATTCAGGATTTTTAGGCTGACTTTCCATAGAAAGTCAGCCTCAAAATGCTGAATTAGACAGATTTTAATAGCTTCTCTGATTAGTTTTCAGGTGATCTAAACACAATTAATCATTAAAACTTGAAATTACTCATTTTTGTAGGCTGCAAGTTTTAAAATTTGAATTTCTAAAATTCAGGATTCACGAAATTTTGAACTTTCTTCCATGTGTTTGTTTGGAATGATCTCACTTCTGGTTTGGCCTAAACTGAAATATGCAGCAGCAATTTGAAACCCTTACCGTACTAACCAAATTGAGAAAGTTCAGAGGACCCCGCAGCAGCGGCGGATCCAGAGGGGATTCAGGGGGTTTGCTTGAACCCCACTCCCTGTCCCCCATTTTAAAAAATCCTATGAAAATGAAATAATTTGGTCTCAGTGAAACTAAATTATTTGATTTTCATGGGATATTTAAGAAAATGAGATAAAATCAGCAAAGAGAACCCCCATACCTTTATACATAATTATGAACCCCCTGGTTCTGCAGGAGATTGCAAAACGCTAGTAGTGTCACAAAATGCTTGATAGAGCTTAAGTGGCCATCTTTTGAGGCCCATAGGGATCCATCCTCTTGGCTTCGCTTCCACAAGATTCATTATGTGGTGCTGTGTCTATCTTAAAAGACAAGTACTTGACCCCTGCTCACAGTTCGAAAGTTTCCAGGTCATCACATAGTGCCCAATATGGTAGATACCAGATTATTTTTGATTTTATCAAATTCAGCTCTTTTTTTGTTTAAGTAATGCTTGACATCCCAGTCAGCATTTTTTTCAGTTATGTCAGGATGTTTTTCTGGGTTGAACTAGTACCACACCAGGTAGGCGGCAATCTAAAATGTCAATACTATGGACGAAGGTAGATCAAAATCGTTAGAAACAGAGTTTTCGATTGCCATCTGTCGCCTGACTGGCGACAAATGGCAATTGAAAACACTGTTTCTGTCGATTTTTGATCCGCGTTTTGTCGATTGTTCAAGCGTTTTCAACTGCCGCCTACCCAGTGTGAGTACTAAGCATGAGGATAAAGTGTCTTACTTACCAGGGGACAATTAACACCATGCAGATGGTGGGAATTCATTTTTTTTTTGGCTTCCTATAAATTATGTTCAAATGTCTTTTCCTCTTGGTGACAACAGTCTCTCTGTGATCTGTGTTTGTGGAATATCCGGCCTCGACACAACAAAACCTGTCTTTGGGGTTTATGACAAGGCTAGTTTCAAACCAATCTCCTCAGCTACAGAGACTAGCTAGAAAATTGAAATTTCACCTGTAGCAAGTTTACAAATGATACTTTCCAAAAAGCGAATAACAAAGGCGCTGATCAGACTGTGCGGATGCGCAGGCTGGTCTGCGCCTGTGTTATTCGCAAACCCCCGAAGACAGGTTCTTGTGTCAAGGCCCATATAATCGCTTGGGTGTTTTAAGTTCCTTTTTACATGATAAAAATCATTTGCAGATGCACTTAGCTTGACAGGAGAGAATCACCAATCCATATAACAATGACAGATATAAGATATTTACAGAACTCCCCAGATGCTTCCAAATATGATATAGTGTCAAAAATTACAGAACAATTAGATTTTCTGCCAGGATAATAGATTATTGTGGCATTCACATACCAGTTAGGCTCCATTTAGAGATCCATATAAGGCAACTATTATACCCATACCATGCTAGATATTTTAGTTATGACACTCCTCCCCAATTTTGATCCAATCTGAGGTTGCAAGATAGTCATGTAGCATGTATTTACAGAGTGGAAAACAGTGTGGATACTAATCAGCTGGCTTCTCAGCTGATCTGGATCTCCACGCAATGGCGTAGCCAAAACACTGAAAAAGTTACCCACATCAAAGGGAGACTACTGGATCAAGCATTGAGTCTCTTCAATTGCGACCCTTTTTCAAAATGGGAACTTCTCTTAAAGGAAAGAATTTGCTCCCAGAGGGAGCCAATTCTTTCCTTTATGAGCAGTTCCTCATAGTATGGAAAATCACTTTTATTACATAAAGTGACCACCCTTGAATGATACTATTTTTGTTACGCACGTCGTAACCTGTGTAATGGGTACTACGCCAATGCCACTGTTTCCAAAACAGCATTTAGCTAAGTCTTAAGACAATTTCTCATGCAATTGTAAGCTATATTGGCTATGACATGCAATCAGAGCTATACATAGCGAAGGCTAGGCAAGGGTTAAATTCATTGTCAAAATATCAGACTGACATGAAATTTGAAGAACAAATTACCCCCAAAAATGCCTGCTTATGTTAGGTCTGGCCCCTGTCTTGACCACAATTAGCATTAAAACCCTCCTATATGCCAATATTTGGCTGGAACTCAATGACAGATTCTTAGTAAGAGCAGACAAAGAGTATATTAGAAACACACAAGTATTGTTAAAAACCTCCCAAGGTCAATAAATGGCAGACAAGTTTACTCTGGTAATGAAATTTCTGGTCATTATTTCTCTCTACTCTAGTATTAACCTGACTTTATGATCCTTTATGGATATCGAACCCATCTCAAATGAGGACAGCTTTTCTCCCATAGTGACGGCAGGATTGCCGCCAAATTACTAGTTAACTGCGGACTGCACTTTGAAAGTACTTGTAGCTGACAGTGTGGTATTTTAGACTATAGGTTTGTATTGCTGAGATGAGTTGTTACAGAATGGTTTATGAAGGTTTGCCATTCTGACTAAGATACTGTTGCAGTTTTAAGCTAGGATATTGTTTGTAGACAAATACCAATCAATTTTGAATTTTTTGAAACCAAATATTGTGTTTAGTTCTAAAATTTTAATTTTCATAATAATAATCTTTGTTGTCTAGATAATACAGAAAAATCACCATAAATTGGTAAATTAAATGTATTCAGATTATGGCTAAAATAAGATTTTTCCAAATTATCTCCCATTTGACCCATACATGAAATGTCACCGTTCCTGTAATAGTGTGAATATTGTCCAGATATTCTGAGCAGGAATGATAAATGATGTTATAAAAATTCTTGTTTAACACTTATCATATGTGATGCACATCACTCCTCCCCATTACTTGCTCCCTATTAATTAAAATGGATTTCAGCTATTAGTATGTATTTACAAGACAGGAATCAGTGCAGATCCTGGTATTTTATCATAAAATGTGAGATTTGCTTTTAATTTTGGAAAAACATGGTAACTAATGAATGGAATTCAGAAGTAAATGTGTCTACTACCAACAATAGTATATAGAGCAGACATGATGACGGCAATTATCTATCTCCCCTGGGATGTAACTCACTGCAATCAAGTGGAAAACAATGCTTTTAACCCCTAATATGCTTAATGGATTATCCTATTTCATGATTCTGATGTATCCATCTATACTAACCAAAGGCAACTTTTACTTGAAAAAAAAAAACACACAACAACAACAACAACAAATAGTTTCAGATATGATCATGCAAGAGCAGCCTTATTAGGAACTACATATATTGTCAGCAGAGATATTTCCCATTAAAGATAATTGATTCATGCACTATAGAGGATTATTATATAACTAAGTTAGAAGACTGATTTTCATTGGCTTAGAGCGCTCACGTGGCCAGTCAATATATTGTCATATACTGGCTGGCGCGCGCTTGCTGGTGATTATTAGTTACTAAAATTAGATTGCTTGTGTTTTTTACCGTTCCGGTTCTGCTTTTCTAAAGCGCCGCTTGTAATCCTATCGTAGTTATCGAGAACGCAACAAATCACCTACTGGAGCTGATCTATTTCGATTTTATATTGCACAATAAACGACAAAAACAAATTTGAACTCTTCAGCTTCTTCCAACTTTCCGCCTGTGCACTGAAGAACTCCCGCCAATACTTAGACCACGTCACATACGTTTACATGTATTTATAATGTCTTTCAAGCGTAAAAACGACGTTACACCGTCTAACGCCATGAATGACGTCATTTACCAGTAACAAATGACGTCAGCTATCACACATTTTCCCTGCGCTTTCAACGCTGTGAATTATTGTTTGATATATCACATTGTTTTAACATTGGCTCTACAGGCGAGGCGTGTTAGAACTCTTGTTAGTAAATGCTGAATGATGACACTCATGCACAACATATATAACATAATAAAAGGGTGGTCTTATCTAGGTTTGCACTGTTTCTGCTAAATACTTGACTGTCCCAAAATTTGTATATAAGTTCAGTATTTTTTCCAGGCGCAATGATACCTGTACATCTTTCTCTAAATGTTATATAATAAAACAGTTATTGACTAATGAGGCATTGGATATGATGTGATATCGACCAGATAATACCAATATTGACCGAGGTGGAGGCATTGGATATGATGTGATATCGACCAGAGAATACCAATATTGACCTCGGCTCCGCCTCGGTCAATATTGATATTATCTGGTCGATATCACATCATATCCAATGCCTCATTAGTCAATAATTGTATAATAAAGAATTTTCAAACAATATTGACTGCAAAGGGATAATATTTAAATATAAAATAAAGTAAAAAATATATCTTATAATTAAAGATAATCATTCTTGTCGTTTTCAAATTTTAAGAAACAAAAATAAGATCAGAAACCTCCATGCAAGCTAAACAAAAGCAGAATTTAGGGCGAGGATTAGGCAAGTTAAAAAATATCAAAGCCCACCCAGTGGCCTAGGCTGCCATCTGTTCTGGGGCAGTGCTTCTGTTGTCGTTTATTCTTTGTTGGTTTTTGAGAAATAAGAAAAGTAATTTTCAGTTACGCACTCTTAACTGGGGGGCTGCGGACGTATCTGGGTTCAAACTGCAGGGAAAGGTTATTCACTGGCTCTGTTATCTTTTATTGAAACATTATCATGAAATTTACTTCAATATTTATGATGCCCCCTTGTATGAAGCAGTTGGTTTTATAGATTTAATATTGGTTCTGGAATATGTTCAGCTATTAAAAATGCATATTCTATATTTGATGTGAAAGAACACATTTATTTTGTTTTGGTAAATGTACATTTAAATATAAGTGGCCATCAGCATAGGTCATTAAAACCCCACCATATCATTCATTGATGTACATACTGGGTCCACATCTCCAAATATTTGAGTACCACGTTACCTTCCAAATTACTTATGATTTGTTACCAACATCTCCCAATATACCTTCAACAAAACCAAAACTGACTGGGTTGCTTCTAATATTTTGGTACGGTAAATGTTCTAAAATTTCAAACACTAAATTATCTGCCAAAAGGTCTAGACAAACAGGGTAGATCCAGATCAGACTGCTTCTGAAGAAGCAGTCTGATCAGGGTCTACCCTGTTTGTTATTCTGACAAGCATTCTGTGAATTCAAGACCTGATAGCAAGTGCTTTATATGATAACATAACGAGAAGTGTTGAAAGGAGTTGACTCTAATGCACATTGTGCAGAACAAACTTCTGTGTTTGATCCTCTACTTATCTTTGTCCTTTCTAGTTTTGTAACCATCTTTATGCGGGAGAGAGAGCTGGTTGCTTCACTTTAATTGTCTTCATGATGTCTTGTGACTGTTATATAGTGTTCTGAAAACCAATTTTTGGTCTTCTTTTGAGTGGCCGCTTTAGACAGGTTTACTGTATTATGACACCACAAATAAAACAGCAAAATTTTCAAAATAATGCTTTTACCCTGTCTATGTTAGTTTAACTCCTTTAGGCCAGAATTTTTTATTAGTTGATTTACGAACCCTCCTACTGTAATTTTCAGAAAAGTATGAAAAAAATAAAATTTAATTTCTAAAATTTTTTTTTTTTATTTCATCCTCCGACTCTTAATATTAATTGTTTGGTTGAAAAAAATATTATTTTTTTGAGGTTGTGTCCGTGCATTTTCGAGAGTGACACTGTTAAAAGTGATTGTCCTGTCCAGATTTTTAGGAAAATGATGAAATATTTACAGATTACGTTACTAGTTTTACTGTTTTTCTGGAGATATTCAAGAAAACAAAGAAAAAAAGCTCTGAAAAAAAAAAGCTCTGAAAATGACCAGTCAACTGGTCATTTTCAGAGCTTTTTTATTTGTTTTTTTTCGTCTGCCCGACCCTAGATCTGAAAAAAAATTCCCGTAAATCAACTAATAAAAAAAATCTGGCCTTATGCTTGCCTAATTTCAAGGCATGTAAGCTGTCGACTTCAGAAGCTGATTGAGCCTCCCTTAAGGTTGACACATTGTCAGTAAACTCAGCCTGTTACCAACAGAGAAAATGTCTAAATAATTCTCAGTGATTATTACGTATCACACTCTCTCTCTCTGCTGTGGGTTGGTCCCATGTGTGTGATTGGATATTTCCTGGTGATACTTACTTTTTGATGCTGATTTTGCTTGAAAATGACTTATTGTGATAACTCTATCAAGGGTTAAAAGAGGCTATCAATTGATCTTGTTTTTTGTAGTCGAGTGTCTCTCAAATCATTTAAATGTAAATTCTGCTAAGACAATAGAACACTGTCCAGAATTATCAGCGGAAAAAATGGATACTCTCTTTTTTTGCTCAGTATAATATTTTTAAATCTGTTATTTCTTGAACAAGTTTTTGTTTGTTTGATTTGATTCTTTACGTCCCATCAACAATCTTTCAGTTATAAAGGGAGGGGTCTTCCTGGGTTGCTAGGATTAATGTGTCTTGCTCAAGGACACAACGCAGTGACGCAGCGGAGGCTTGAATCCGCGGCATCTCGGTCTCGAGTCAACTTCTTGAACAAGTGATCAGATTCCTACCAATTAGCACTGATACATCATCTGGATAGAGTTTTCAGTATACAGTAAAACCTGTCTTAAGCGGCCACTCAAAAATAGACAAAACAAAGCTCTTAAAGATAGATGTTGGCTTACTGCAGGTCAAAAGTATTGCAGAATGCTCCCTTTGGAGCATTCTGCAATACTTTTGACCTGCAGTAAGCAATAATCGGTCTCGAAAAGCAATTTCTGGTCTTCTTTTGAGTGGCCGCTTTAGACAGGTTTTACTGTATCATGACACCACAAATAAAACAGCAAAATTTTCAAAATAATGCTTTTACCCTGTCTATGTTAGGGAGCGCAGTGGCTCAGTGCTAGAGTGCTTGACTTGAGACCGAAGGGCCGCAGGTTCGAGCCTCACCGGCGTCAATGTGTTGTGGTCCTTAAGCAAGACACATTTATCCTAGCTTAGTACTGGTTCAACCCAGGAAGATCTGTCCCTATATAACTGAAAGATTGTTGATGGGACGTAAAGAATCAAATCAAACAAAACTGTCTATGTTAGTTAAAACTTCTAAGGCTTGCCTAATTTCAAGGGTTGTAAGCTGTCGACTTCAGGAACTGATTGAGCCTCCCTTAAGGTTGACACACTGTCAGTAAACTCAGCCTGTTACCAACAGAGAAAATGTCTAAATAATTCTCAGTGATTATTACGTATCACACTCTCTCTTCTCCCGGAGGTAATAAATCGATAGCTCACAATTACTTTTCTTTTCTGTCCTTTTCCGTTTGTGTTTAGGGACTCTAATCGAGACATTTGTCTTTTAGATGATACTTGTATATGGAAACCTCCAGGGAGCTTAGGCAAACGCACAATGACACTTTTTGTATCATTTTAAGCTTGATGGCATTTATTGTTGTCAGTTGGTAGGTTTGCCAAAAGATAAAGAAAAAACTTAAATACAGTGGACCACAATAGCCGCAGTAAATCAAATTCTGATATTAAACCCAAATTCTAATGCACTTGATTTTGTAACAATTGCATTCTTATTCATTTCTGCAGTTTTTGTCTCAAATTGGAGTATTGCAAGCCGCATAAGGCCACATGTCATTCAACGAAATGTGATGTTATTAAGGACATCAAACTATTTTCGACAGTATATCGGCACAGATTTTTGACATTATCCAATCAGACATTATTCGAAATTTTCATTAGGGGAGGTATACCATTGGATATATGGTCTGAAATCACGTCACCGTAAAACTAAATTCCGACCGTATATACGACGACATGTCTCCCTAAATGAAATTTTTGAATACAGTTATCTCCTAAATAACTGATATAGTAGGACTGTTTTCATTGCTGACGAAAGTACCGGTATCTGCTTTAATCCTTTGGAATTCCTGAAAAACTAATTTTATATAAAAAAAACCCTCAGCAGTTGACAAAAACGCATGGAAAATTACAAAGCATGCAAACAGTTCAGCTGCAGTTCACTCCTTTTACCCCTACTGTCCTCCCAGCCAAGAGTGACAGTGATGTCATGTTTTGTTTGCATTGTTATCAGGGATTTATAATCGATATATCACTTGGGTATTAATCCTATCCACAGGATAGGATTAATACACAAGTGATTTATCAATTCTCGTTAGCTCAAGTGGAGTGAACAAGTTAATGTTTTTCTTAATAATTGTAAACAAACTATTACCTCACTGTCACTCTTGGTTGGCAGGACAATACTTGTATAGGAGCCGCTGTGGTGTAGTGGATAACCACTTGCTTTGTAAACCAGGGGTGGCAGGTTCTATTCCCGGCTTCACCAGTCTGTCAGATGAGACCTTAAGCTGTGGCCCCGTCTCCATATGACCTTAGCTGTTGGTGGGACGTTAAACACATCAACAATACTTGTATGCTCTTTGCTGTCTGAGAAAGTTCTTAGCCTTTTAATCAATAATAAAACAGGAGCTTGGACGGAAACTGTACTAAAATCCAAGAAAAACTATTGATTTTGTGTTTTTAACTTGTAAATTTATAGTTTTAATATCAAACAAGTGTGAAAACTTGCTAGGAAAAAGCTTAGATTTCCAGATCCGCTGGGAAGATAATGTTTATTTTATGGAATAATTGCATGCTGTTGTCTAAAAGTGTCCAAGAATTTCCTTGGATTACAAAAATTAATGCACTCGATATCTGAGCGTTCTAGTAATAGACTCGGTTTCTAATGAAAGACAAACAATTTAGACCTGCATTTAGCTGGTGTTTTGCTAGGATTAAGGATTAGGTTTCTATACATAATAGAGATATTTTACTGTTTTGTTTGCTTGATTTGATTCTTTACATTCCATCAACAATCTTTCAGTTATAAAGGGACGGGTCTTCCTTGGTTGAAGCTAAGCTAGGATTAATGTGTCTAGTGGTATACAAATTTTGTAACTTTATGTTATGACATCTATAACAATGTTGCATATATAATGACAAAATCTAAATGTTTTTATGCCAAAAATGTGAGTAATTAAAGCAATATTAATGCAATATGATAAATAGAATCTAACATTCATGCTCCTGTAGTAATAATGATATTATGAAAGTCCTTGCAAAAGAGTGATAAAATGCTTGGTAAGCCTTACATTTGATATCTTTTTCTCAACTCATTGAATAAATTTAATAATACATGAGCACTCAATTATAATAAGATCCTCTATATAGTAAGGTCCTTTTAAGAGTAAAAAGACAAAAAGTGCAGACCCAGTTCAGGTATCTGATCAGGGTTTCCACTGTGTTCGCTTGCAGAGTGTACTATTAAAATTTGAATAAAAATGAAAAAATACCACCCAGCACACCCTGAAATTTGAAATGGACTCATCCAATTGATAAGGTTTGGAAAGCCTGGTCAAATGTATGCAATGCAGAGCTTCTCAAATGCCATGTTATGTTATAACGCCAGCCATTTAGGCATTGTCATTCAATGCTGGAGCCACAATAAGGGTTTCAGAAAAACTAATCTCATATATCATGCATGTAACAATAAGGGTTTCAGAAAAACTAATGTCATACATCATGCATAATGAGATGCTAATGGGATAGGCAGGGCTTGTCTTAGTTTATTAAAATGTCAATTAAGCTTTCATGCAATGTGTTGTCATCTTCAATTCAATATGGCTTCCATATTCTGCTTGTCTTCTGACTGACAGATGGTGGTGCTGTCGGCTAGTTCATGTCCTTGGCCTTGTTCATTTGCAGAACAATGCATTTTGCTTTTGACCCTTAACCTGTATTATGTCTAAATGAAATGTGATGAAAGCTTTTGGCCTGCTCCTCTGAAAATAGTTATTATCACATCTCTAGAAGTCACTAAAAATATTCAAGTTGTCTATAACTATTGATTTATTTAATTTATTTTATTTTTTTTCAGAAAGAAATGAACTTTGTGCATTAACACTTTAAAGGAAAGAGTTGAGTTTGAAAGCCCATTTGACAATTATATCAAAGGAACCAGGATTCTTTTATGTCAGAAAACAATTGTCAAGAATCACCAAGCATTGCATTGCTTCTTTATATAGAACTGAAGCTTCACATTGATGATGTTTTAGAATTACTGGAACCAATTTAGATGTAGCTGATGCTGCATAACATGTAGAGGAAATGTCTTCCAATTACTGTCTATCACTTTTAAATACTCTTATTTACAAAACAATCGGCTTCAAATGCCATGCCAATTCAGCCATCAAGTTGAATACTTCAGGATGACATTAATTGTTGCATCCAGTTTCCATCAAGGGAATAGTTAAAACGTTTAAGGAAATAGATCAGGAGACTGCATTCACTCATGAAGATGTCACAATCTCTTACAATTTATCCCTGTATAACAAAAGTTGATCAAACTAGGCCATATATGTAATATATTTCAACAATTTGTATGCAGTCCAATGAAATGTATGTTTCAACACATGTGTGTGCAGTTCTACAGAAGTATACAGTATTTCAAAATATTCGTATGCAATTCTGCTAAATTTATGTTTTCAAATCACCTTTGTATGCAGTTATGTATTTCAACACATATATGCCATTCTACTTAAGAATTAATTTCAATACGTTTGTGGGCAGTTACATTAAAGAATATTCCAATACATTTGTATGCAATTCTGCTATATATTTCAACCCGCATGCAGTTCCACTAAAGAATTTATTTCAATACATTTTATGCAGATCCATTAAAGTATCAATACATTTGTATGCAGTTCTACTAAAGTATCAATACATTTGTATGGTTTGTATGAAAATCCCTTAAAGTGTAAATACACATGAATGCAGTTCTATTAAAGTATCAATAAGTTGTGTGCAGTTATATTAAAGTACCAGTATATTTGTATGCAGTTCTATTAAAGTATCAATACATTTGTATGCATTTCTATTAATGTATCGATACACTTCTATGCTTTGTATGAAGCTCCATAAAAGTGTCAATATTTGAATGCAGTTCTATTAAGGTTTCAATAAATTTGTATGCAGTTATATTACAGTATCAATACATTTGTATGCATTTTCTTTAAAGTAGCAATATATTTGTATGCAGTTCTATTAAAGTATCATACATTTGTATGCAGTTTTATTAAAGTATCAATACACTTTTAAGCTTTGTTTGAAGCTTCATTAAAGTGTCAATACATTTGAATGCAGTTCTATTAAAGTATCAATACATTTGTATGCAGTTCTATTTGAGTATCATTGCATTTGTATGCAGTTTAATTAAAGTATCAATACATTTTTATGCTTTGTTTGAAGCTTCATTAAAGTGTCAATACATTTGTATGCAGGTTTATTAAAGTATCATTTACAGTTGTATGCAGTTCTATTAAAGTATCAATACATTTTGTATGCAGTTCTATTAGAGAAAATTCCAAAACATTTGTATAGAGTTAATACATGTGCATTTATTTCCATTAAAAGAATATATTAATACATTTGTTTGCAGTTCTATTAAAGTATCAATACATTTGAATGCAGTTCTTTTAAAATATCAATAGATTTGTATGCAGTTCCATTAACATATCAATACATTTTATGTAGTTCATTTAAAGAATAGACCATTTCATTTGAATGCAGTTCTATTAAAGTATCAATACATTTGTATGCAGTTATATTAAAGTATCAATACATACGTATGCAGTTTTATTAAAGTATCAATACATTTACAAGTATGCAGTTCTATTAAAGTATCGATACATTTGTATGTAGTTCTGTTAAAGTATCAATACATACGTATGCAGTTTTATTAAAGTATCAATACATTTACAAGTATGCAGTTCTATTAAAGTATCAATACATTTGTATGCAGTTCCATTAAAGTATCAATACATTTGTATGCAGATCTATTAAAGTATCAATACATTTGTATGCAGTTCTATTAAAGTATCAATACATGTGTATGCAGTTCCATTAAAGTATCAATACATTTATATGCAGTTCTATTAAAGTAACAATACATTTGTATGGTTTGTTTGAAGTTCTGTTAAAGTATCGATATATTTGTATGTAGTTCTATTAAAGTATCAATACATTTTGTATGGTTTGCATGAAGTTCCATTAAAGTATCAATACATTTGTATGATGTTCCATTAAAGTATCAAAACATTTGTATGAAGTTCAGTTAAAGTATCAATACATTACTACTATTTCATGTTACAATCAAAATATATACCAAATTGTTTAAAAAGTGTACTTTAACGTTTTATGTTTCAAAATATACATGTATGTGTTTTAAAGTTTAAAAGATGGGTATGCAGTATCCCTCAAGTACATATTTCAAAAACATGTGTTTGATTTTACACTGACAGAATAATACTATCATATTCATACCGCATATCATTGTTCCATATCAGGGCAAAAGTTAATGGAATTTTTTAACAAGGTTAGAATAATGCCATAATGTTCATGTGATGTTTTGGATTTAATTTTAAGTCTTTGCCTGCTGGTTATTTTCAATAATTTTTTGTAGTCTGCAGTGTTTTTTTTGCAAGAAGTTCCAAAAAGGGAGCATTTACAAATAGTATGGACACAGATGAGACGCCGCAAAACACAGCATCTCATCAGGGGCTGCGCTATTTGCAATGTTAAGCACATTCTTTGTAACAGTGAACAATATCAAATCTAATATGAATCAGGACCTCTTTCACTTCGTTAATGGGTGCTAAACCCTGAAGGGGTTTTAAAGCAGAGGATGCCATCATAATGATAACCCCTACCAAAATTGGAACCAAACAGATTCAAATTGCTTTTCCAGACACATTTTGTATGCATGTATCATCAAGAAACCTTTGTTACTGGGATAGAATATTCTCGCCCACTTATCGCCCAAGACAAGCTGTTCCATGTGCAAAACGCAGTGCGGAATTTCCTTATCCCATCCACGTGACCTGCTTATCCCGTCCACATGACCTGCTTATCCCATCCACGTGACTTAAAATGATAACAATTTAGGCTGTTTTCAGAGCAATTCACGCCTAAATACATGTATTATGTAGAAATATCAAAACGGCAATATCTAGTGCGTCCGCCATTTGCGCATTGTTGAATGACGTCAAAAACATTTCTGACGTCACTAAAATGCAACAACAACGTGACGCACGTTATTGACACAGTTTGGCGCCACGACGTCTTTGTCAAAAGATACTGACACCCACGTTAGTTTCAAACCCCAATAAAAACCAAACCGACGCTTGAAATGCTGTTTCGATTCCGTTTTTAGGTGCAAACTATGTATACACCCATTTCTGCATCTGGAAAATTCGTTGGTGAACTTATTTTTTAGAATGGAACAAACGCAAAAAATCTAAAAAAATATGCAGAACTGACAGAATTCATATAAAACCTTAAAAGGCACAAAGTGGTCGAGAAAATGTATCCATCATGATGTATTGTTGTGGGACAAGGAAATCCCACCCTCGGACCTGAATAATTTGTGGTCAGAAACTCGGCAGAGCCTCGTTTCTGACGAATTATTCTGGTCCTCGGGTGGGATTTCCTTGTCCCACAACAATACATATGAAGGATACTCTTAATCCCATATTTTGTGTTCAAATATGTACACAAATGTGTTTTTTGCATAAATGGCGTAGCACTTATGAGGACCTCATTCATTCTGCGTGAATGAGTGCATGATAAACCCTCAATAGGGGGTCTAGTAGGAGGAGTCCAAACAACCCCTGCCAACATTGGATTCAGAGAAATTAACATTGATTCTTTGAATGGTTTCCCACAGGCATCATTTATGTTCTGTCATCAAAGCTGAAATTGAAGCATCACAATGTTTTTTTTTGTTTTGTTTTTTTAAATATGATGTGTTCCCATATCAGTTCTTATATGTACATGCCTGATATGATTTAAACATTGTTGACTGGGACTTAAAGCATCAATACAACCAAACATTATATCATGTCCAGGCCCTTCAATATGGTGCAGAAAACACACACAAAAAACATACACATCATGCATGGATCCAGAAAGTTTTGTCAGAGGGGGGCAAAATAATTTTGGTAAGTTTTTTTTTTTTTTTTAGTTTGAGGTCAGCGAAACGTCATTTAAGCTGGCGTGCTGTCGATGGCCTTACATCGAATGCTGGCTTGATATAGCTTTGTGATTTTTAGGGGATCAGGATCAATATTGCTAAGAAACCCTATATTTTTGTGATTTTCCAGTGGGGTCTGGACCCCCCATACCCCCTCTGGATCTGCACATGTATGACTTAGACATTGTTGACTAGGATTTAAAGCATCAATACAAACATTATATTATTGCCAGGCCCTTCAATATGGTGCAAAAAACAACAGAAAAAAAATCATACACATTATATTGAGAGCTACATAGCTTTTATCTCATTTTCTTCTTACAGTATCTGTCATGTCATTTCCTGTTTAGAAGCCTGTCTTGTTAATTCTTCTTGATGTTCCTTAACATCATCTAGACAAGCTTGTTACAGACTTTAAGCTGGGTTATGACAGTATGAAAATTGATTTTACAAGTGCAAAAATGAAAGAGCTGTCTTTTGTTATTAGATATGCTTAGTTTATTGAATTCTTGTCAAAGATGTCAGCTGCCAGATGGTTACAAAGCTCAACAAAACATTGAGATACATACCAAAGCAGTAGTGAACTGGTTCAGAGTTTTGCAGTGGGCTTTATACCAACTTTACAAACGTTAGCACAAAATAGCTTGTGATGTGCAAGGTCTACACTGATGTAGGCAGTGTAAAATAGTTACACCATGTTTGTCCACCTGTACGTAAGATAATCCACAAGCTAAAGCTTGTGGATTATCTTCACGTACAGGCGGACAACCCATGGTATAGCTATTACTTATGTACTTTATTGGCCCATAGTGTCCTCAATCACAGTGTATCTTCTTTGAAAATGGTGACTCAGGTGTGACAAAATTGCACCAATATTTTCTGGAGTGTGATATGTCACATCAAAACTTAGATGTCATTGCTCAGCCCTTGCAACTAACACATCAAGTCAAGTTCACACTGTTGCCCTTAGATTAAAACAATATAAGGATGGGAAATATTTTATTATTTGAAACAAGAGTTTATGTTGATTGTCCATTTGGTAATTGTCAATGCCATTACAAGTCATGCCAGCTGGTCAATAATTTTTATTGTCAATGTATTTTCTGTTCAATCTGATAATGCTATATGCCATGAAGGTGATTGTTTTGTTGGTAATTTATGTCCTGATGTTTAAGTAGAGAAGATTAAACTGAGTGCTTTAAGGTGAAACTAGACCTTACTCAATATAATGCTGCTCCTCTATAATAGAATGTGGATTACAATAAGACCCGCCACCATGTATACAGCTCTTGCATGCTCCATGCCTGTTGACCAAGCCAAACCTTCAGCACAGACAGGTCTGCAGTGTGTGATTGTGGTATTCCTGATCATACTAATACTTTTAGACATGTGGAGAATTATAGCAGAACAGCATGTGATATATAAGTTGATGGAAAGCGCTGGCCAGAGAGTACCAAGATGGTGTGGAAAAAATTGATGGAGAAAGACTGCCATGAATGACCCCCTCCCCCCCATCCCCCCCCCCCCATGGGGGACCACTTGATGTGGATGATGCCCTTGCACCTGGGCGTTAATCAAATACCATGTGATGATCGTGATGGTGATTGCTACTCTGCAGGCAATCCCAAAATTAATGCAAGATATACATGTACATGGAATGTTCAATTTTTAGACCTCGCACAATCAATTTATCTTTACTGGATCATGGCACCAATAACAAGCTTAGCCAGAGAGCTATAGCACTTGCTGTCAAAACAATGTGACACTCACTCAAATAGAATTTTTCCTTAAGGCTACCAGTCTTATACAAATTTACTTGGCATACTTATAATCTTATTTTCTGTAAGCAGTTTTCCACCCACTCAGGTTGTCTTTAGATATTAGTTTCCTGACTCCCACTCTAAAGGATCAGTTCTTATTTTACAAATATTTAGAAAGTGTTTTTTGGCTCTGGTTTTGTGATGCAGTGTTTTGGTGTCCTTTCTAGATTGGTGATCACATTTCACTGAGGAAGAGAGAGCTGGTTGCTTTTAATATATTAATTGTATTCTTGCTTTTATGGGTATTTCCAGGCCCGGAGGTTATAAAACATTTTTCATGCTTAACTCAACTGAGGACGAAATTTCAACTGCTCAAAAAAACTAAAATACCGACAAATGAAGAAGTTTCTTGCTTTAAGTCTCTCAGATGTTGTATTTATCATGCTAATAAATGTTAAAATGCCAACAATTGTTGGCATTTTAACATTTATAAGCAGGATAAATTTTGTGCTCAGCTGAATTGAGCATGGAAAAGGTTATATAACCTCGGGCCCACCAGGCCTTTAGTTAAGAGTTCATACCAAAAAATTATTTTTTTTTTGTTTATCTAAACCTATGAAGTCTTTGTGTCACTGTGTTTTAATTGCTCTTTCTCATGGTTCCATGGGTTAAACTGTGATATAGACTGCATGGCTCCAGTCCTTAAAACAATTTTTCATCAATTGATGAAAAATTGTTTTAAGGACTGGAGCCAGTCTAACTGTGATAGTGACATTTCCTGATTGTTCTCACTTGTTTGTTTTCGCTCATGTCCCCTAGTACTGGCTCACTCATCGCAAAATTCAATGACCATTCAAATTTCAAATAAAAAAAAACCTACATCGATTGTTGATTGTCGTAAGATATAAACTCGGGTATGGGAAAATTAAGTTTTTGGTGTCATTGACCAACAATTATTTACTGTCGCCATCAGTCATCAGGCCACCAACATGAATATTTTCTTCCTTTGATTTCTTACAATGTGATATGTCATCTTTAATAATTGCTTTCTTATTTATATCACCATCCACTGATGTTGATCTCTTTTCACTGAAAATTAAGTTGATTCAATATCTGATACGGTGTGAAATATTGTCTTATATCAACATCGATAAGATTGTGGAGTCCAAAATCTATTGTCATCAAAATACCATCACATGTATTCACGACCTACAGTCTATCTTCTAAAAATTCAGTTCTCAAAATCAGGGCTGGACTTCACAAAATGCTTGTCAGAATAAAACTCGAGACTAATGTCTGTGATCGATGGCTACTGTAGATTCGGAAATTTTCGCGAGAATTTTATTTTCGCGAATAGCATATTTGCGAAGTTTGAATTTCGCAACTAAGGCACGATTTACATATATCAGTAAACTACGGAGTGATTTTGCCATTTCGCGATGGTTTTATATTCACAAAACTTCGCATATGCGAAGTTTCGCGAATATAAAAACCTCGCGAAAATTTCCGAATTTACAGTAAGGCATTCCTTGTTATATTCACTTGTTTTTTTACTTTTAGACCATTTAAGGTAAGGTTTTTGTACATCTTTACAGTTATCTCTGAAAAAGTAATTTCATAAGATAATATTTACGTTCATCACCGTAGGTGAACTTTTCATTTACTTTGTGTTTTTATCGAACTTATGGATCTTATACCAGCAATAAAGCATGTTAGATCAAAATTACAAATCTGTCAGGTGCCACCACAATTATGAATAAATCCTGTATAACAACACATTAGTCATTTTTATTGTTTTCCATCGCATAATTAGATCTGTTTTTTTATGGAAATATATGGCCGGTCAATTCATTTGCTAAAATTACAACACAAGATCGTGTTACAGACCAGAGACAGTTCATATTGAGTGTGGCCGCCACAAGTGAGATGGCTAAATGGATTGGCTCGTATTCCAAGGTGTTTAGCCAAAAACTCTGAAAATATCTGCTGATGTCATCCCATAATGTCATCTTCTGTATTTTTTGTGCTTAAACAACATTTGCTGGAAACAGTTTGGACCCAGAAAGAGTTAACCCTTTGTATTCGGGAAACCCCAAAAGAGTACTTTTGCAAGCAGTGAAGACCCAGATGAAATGCAGCATAATGCTGCATTTCATGAGGGTATACACTGTAAAGGTAAAAAAAGCTTCAGACAAAAGATTTTTTTTTGTTTGTAACTTTAGCGGGACACTCCTAGATATGTAGAATGGACTATCCCAAGTTTATTGTATCAAACCAGAATGAAGAATCCATTAGTATACAAAGTGTTAAGAGACAAGTTGTCTAAGCTCATAAGCTTTCAGTCATAGTGGCAACTATCTGAGAAATAAAGTTATAACCTGGTTATAAATGGTTTTGGCGATAAAAATCAGCAAACAAAATAATTTGTTCCTGCAGACCTTGCCTTTATGAGACACAACCAATTTATGTTCCTTTGTCTCTTAATTAAATGACCAAATGGAATGGAAAACTATGATATATGGCATGTGATTTGTCCATGCTGTGACTTTAATGTCACTGTCCAATCATATCAGAGTTGACTTTGAAACAGTGGGAGGTTTGTTCTCAAAGATATGATAAAAACACACACAAAAATGATAATGTGCTCAACGGCTGAGTGCATTGAAAAAACAAACAGTACAGATCCAGATCATATGTCTGCATTTAAACCAACTAATTGATGGTCTTATACTGTATGCTCATTGTCAATGTGCAATTGGTTAGTCATGGTTTAAAATGCAGCATAAAAGAAGAGGAATCCAAAGCTTGGTTTCATGGTCAGAAAATCAATTAAATTTCAGGGTTCATTATAGTAAAACCTGCACGTGACAAATTGGTCCTAGACACGCAGAAAGGACCATTTGTACAAACCTAAGAAACTGTTCATAACAATCAAGGTAAAACTCAAAACAAAGTCACTGAGCAATCAGTGAAGCCAGGATTTGCGTACTTGTAATGCCTATATGATAAGTACCGAAATTCCATGTGCTGCATGGCACAATTGGTCCTCTGTACCTTTTCACATGACTATTTTACTTTAAATTCACCATGTTAATGGTTCATATTTAATAAAATGGCTGAATGCAAATCAAATATTTCCATTATTATATTATAGTGGGGCTGCAACTGTCCCCTGCAGTACACCAGTAATGTGATACAATACAATTTGTCATTCTGCTAGAAATATTTAGACAGTTGCATGCTGCTGTCTTCAGCCATTTAATTAGTCTGTGGACATTCTTTTGACAGGTCTAAAACTTGATGCTGAAATCATAAATCATTTACACCATTATATAGGGGCTTCACAGACCTTGAAATAGGCACACAACAATTATTGGCATGGGAAAAAAATGTCAATTTACATTGGAAATCACCAAAAATTTACTAAAGCCTTAATTAGCTGCAGACTGGGGCACTAGTAAATATGAGCTGACAAGTGGATTTTTTTAACCCTACTTCAACACTGGTTGGTAACAGAACTTGTGCCAGAATCTTTTGACGATGTTGTTTTGGTGTACGTAACCAAGATTGGAGGTTAATGGTTTTGAAATGAAATCAATAAATGTTATTGTTCAAAATGTTTGTGCATTAACTGTTCGGGCATTTTCTTAAGATCTGGCTCATTTAAATAGATATTCTCCTTATTAATAAGTAGTTTATTTTTCTCTTAACTTTCCTATGACATGTTTTGTTAATAGATTTTTATAGTATTAATCTGCATTGAGTAGAATATGTATGAGCTTTCTGGTGAGAAATTTAACCCTTTCCATCTCTCTGGATTTGCCATCAGGCAAGACACATTAGCCTGCTCAACTACAGAGATAAGCTAGCATGTGTAGCTAATATACTATCCAGGCTGTAAATAACAAAGGTGCTGATCAGACTGCACACTAGATGCACAGTCTGATCTGCACCTTTGTTATTCACATACAGCGAAAACCGTTTTTCTCCTGATTTTGTTCAAATATGGTAATATGACATTCTGTAATAATAGTTCCTGTAAATATAATTGCAGGATAGGAATTCGTTGACATTTCCACTGAGTGCTTACATAACAGACTGGTATTCTCTCATTAGTTCTTAAGTAATGAATTGAGAACCTGTCTGAGTGTATGCTACGCAGCACAATGATACCTTTCAAGTCTCGAAGACGTCTCTCACTTTCAGACAATAGGAAATATTGCTGAATTTAGGCCACGTCAAAATTTTCAATTGCCATGCGTGGATCCAGAAAGTTTTTTCAGAGGGGGTCCAACTTTATTTACGTTTTTTGTTGTTGTTTTTGTAGTTGATTAGGGGAGAGAGGATCCAATTACCACCAATAATGTGGGCCATCATCAGCCCGCCAGCGAAACGCTATTTAAATGGTGTTTCAGGGGGGGGTCCGGACCCCCTGTCCCCCCCCTCTGGATCCCCGCATGGACTATTCCATCCTAGTTACAAATGTATCAATAAATAACTTGTGGAAAAAAATCAAACAAATAGTCCCCTGTGATAAAGGGACTAATCTGAGGATTGATTTGATACTTTTAGGTCCCTGTCGACAATTTTTAGTCATATATCGGAACATTTTCTGCAGTTGAACCAGTACTTAGCAGACTTTAATTGTGTCTTGCTCATTGAGGACGCAACATCATGCCTCCAGTAAGGCTCGAAGTAGAGACCTCTATCTCAACCCTACCACTCATCCACTTCACTAAATGCCTGCATTAGTAATTGCAGTAAGACTCTTTTAACGTGCATTGTGAGATTTTGTTTCATTTTTTCCTGTCTCTGCCAAATTCCTGATTTGTTCTGTAATTATTAGCTGATGTCTCCAGCAGATTATGGCACCAGGCACTGTAAAATGAAATCAGGAGGTCACATTCTTGGACTAAATTACCATCATTACTCTAGCAATGCTCTAGCAATGCAGGGTTAATTGATCATGTAGGGTAGCCTGGGACCCCACTGTATCGTACCTCTTGTTTGTAAATATTAAGTGCAATAACTAAATTTATGCTTACCAGTTTTTTTTTTCATCCAACATCCATCCTTTAATCTCTTTTAAGTCTATTAACAACAAAATATTTCAAATCCAACCCCTTCTAGCATTTAAAATATCACAAACTGCCGCCATGTTGAATCAGTGTCAATAAAAAGGTCACACTTTTATATCGATGCATTGTGGGTAATCTCAAAAAAATATAACTATGAAGCGCCAGCACTGCTCAAAAATTTTAAAATTGTATAAAGTTACTCAAGATAAAAATAGGCAAGTTTAACAATACTGAACACATCAACAGTCAAAAACAGTGAACCTAAATAAAACAACACTATTTAAAATTTTGATTTTTTCTTATTTTTGATGATCATCAGGGTGGCTTTAAAAGCTCTCTGGAGGTTAGCCCAATCATATAAAATGTGAATTTTCTTTGCTTGTGGTTGCTCCTGAAAAGTAAAAAGCAAAACTGGCACTGTTCCAAGCTTTTGGACTGCTTTTGGAAATATTTTTGGCAAAAATTACCATACATTCATAAAAGGCAGCACTGGCTTTTCATATTTTTGAAAAATGACAGCAGGTGACCTTGACATTCCCAAATTCTCCCAACTGCAGACGACATATTCTCCCAACTTCAGACGACCATTTAAGCTTTGGTAAGTTCACACTTTTTTGTTTTTAGTTGTTTGTCTTGAAAATATGTTGTAAATTTGTTAAAATTATTCAAATTAAGCATAAATGAGTATTTACCACATGCTTTTTACCGAGATTTTCAACAAAATTGAAAGTGAAAGTATCCCTTGACCTGGTTGATAATGTAAGCAACCGGTAAAGGGTGCACGGACTAAATATTGTAAGGATTTAGAAATAGATCGATACAGTGGCTAGAACGATATAACAGGGGGGGAGTATACATCCTAATTAGACTGCTCCTTTGATCACCTATCAACTGCATCTTAAATGTTACCTTTGCCAATTCAATCCCAGGGGAGCATTTTGCAATACTTTCAACCTTCATTAATCTACCGTTTGTCATTAAGATCTTTGTTTTGTCTATTTTTGAGTGGCCGTTTTACACAAGTTTTACTGTATACACAAAGTATAGATGTTGATGAAGGCTGAGGACAAAAACAAAATAGTGGCGGAATAAGGGTCAAGGCTACTTTGGGTCAATTTCGAACAGAGATGTTTCCTTGATCACACCGGATAGGCAGCAGTCGAAAATATTAATACTATTGACAAATTTTTTTGATTGCCGAAGCAATCAAAAACACTGTTTCTAGTGATTTCTGATCCGCTTTCATTGATTGTTATGAGTGTTCGCGATTGCCGCCAATCCGGTGTGTTGATAACTCATCCACACCATGCCACCTGTTATTTACGGTTTCCATGTGGCTGGAGCCCTGCTAATAGGGAGCCAAATGACATGCAAAGCTTCAGTTTTTATCATTGTTTTATGCAAATTCAATCTTAATCCATCAAAAAGGAGCATGGACGTTCTTCCAGAGGCGTGCTTTGCATGAATTCTGCCATGAAACTGTAATGTACTGGAAATATCGAAAATGAAAATGCCTGGGAAACCCATAATTATCATGCATGGTTATTTGTTGCTGAGAAACAGAGCCTTTATTGGGTGAGAAAATGAGTCAGCTGCGGCAGTGCAATTGTTTAGGGGGACCATATGTATATTAAGGCGACCAGATTATGACGCTCGACTTGAGTGACCTACACTACAAGTGATTTGTGTCAATGGACCATTTTAAAAAAGAAAAATGAGCCAGAAGATAGGATTTTGGTATTTATCGCATTGTCAACCAACTAAGGCTCAGGTAAGCCTGGGCACATGCGCAGACTCACCAGAGCCTTTGTTGCTTGTATACACAAAGTATACAGATGGTGATGAAGGCTCAGAACAAATTTGTCTCTCCATTCAGTACAGTGCGAGTATAATACACTGACAACCAATTAAAGCCCCATTGAGCCGTGACATGTGATTTCCAACCTTGTGGTATTTTGACAAGTGTAGACTCGGACGAGCCTGTGCAGCCTCCTTTTAATCTTAGAAACTGCAAATGCTGCTCGGTCAATAGCTTAACAGTTGTAGAATATTCAAGCGACTAGCAAAGGCTCTGATCAGACTCACTGCCATGGTGCATATGCGCAGGCTGGTCTGAGCCTTTGCTGGTCGCACATACCACATTGTTGGAAATCTCATGCCACCGCTCATTTAAGGAATGGATTTTATAACAGACCATACCCAACATGATCTAAGCAAATATATCTTCAAAGAAATTTAAATGCAGGATTCCTGAACCCATCCAGTGGCTATCAGTATATGAGGCAATAAGTGGGCAGAGCTTTGCTACTACCAGATTAGATTAGACCATCATTCACCACTGTTCACCACTGAACTCATCTAACTGATAAGCAGCATAGTCAGCTGTCAATCATTTCCTAGGTAATGATTCTGTCGGCCAATCAAATTAGAGACAATATCTATAGGAGTTGCTGTAGATGTTGACTCTTTGACTGTTATTGGATGTATGAGGAAATATGGCTAATTTTGCCTTTTATAGACAACTTTTGGCTTTAAGTTGAAATTTACACAGCGGTCTTCTCTTTGCAAATATTCATGATAATAATTAAAGCATAGATGGCTTTCTGTTCAGTGGAACATTTTATAGATGATAATCAAAGCATGGATCATGCCTTCTGCTTAACGGAACATTTTATATGCAGATATGCAAATTCAAGATGTGTAATAACATCAAAAGAGCATAACTCTTAAGGTCGCTGACAACAGAATTTAACTCTTTATCTGCTAATGTCTGCTGATAACCTTTGCAAACAGTTTGGACCCAGATCAGGCATGACATACTGTCAGGCCTGACCTGGATCGAAACTGTTTGACACTCTGATGATATTCATGAGATTATTTTTGAAAAAGTTAAATTTGAAAAAAATCCAAAGACGACCAAAGAAAATGCAAATTTCCCAGCATGCAAAGAGTTTAAAGAGCTTGTTTCTGAGATCGTTGGTATTTAGCAGGCTATTAGAGTGACTCAGCCATGATCTGTATTCTACAAGTTCTTGCTCTAATAAAATTAATTTGCCGCCTTGGCCTGTCATGACCAGTGAATATTGCAATGGATATGGTTGTTTAAGGATATTATTTTATTGGTCACTTAAGTCTCAGTCATGCCCAATATGGTCTTTGTAATACGCCATTTAGTTTAATTTTTCTGTATGTGTTTTGGAGGAGGGCTTGATATTTCATGCAAATTGTTTCTCGAGAGATAATTTGCATGATTCCCTGAGTCTAAAGATATTTTCAGCAGTATGCTAATGCTTATTTTAGCAGGGTATTGGTTTATGGTAGCATATATGGCCCTTTGGAATTGAATCATAAAGATGGAAGAAAGTCTTGACTCATTAACACCATACCAGTTCAATTTAAAAAACAGAGTTCAGTCCCTTTAAAAATGATAGACCATATCTGGATAGAATAATCTATAAGTCAAGATAGGGGTTTCTTGCGCTAGCGGCAGATCAAGATCCAAACCGTTCCGTTAGACACTCTGACTCTGATAATGTTCCCGAAAGAAAAATTCAATTTTGAACGATGACGGCAGACAGCAACTTTTGTTGTCAGCTGATAACCTATGCAAGCAGTTTGGACCCAGATCAGGACTGACGTTCTGTCAGTCCTGATCTGGATCCGAATCGGTTGATACTCAGATAATGTTTCTGAAAGAATTTTTTTGAAAATGTAATTTTGAAAATTGCAGCAGACGACAACAAAAGCTTGAAAAATTACCCAGCATGCAATATCAAAGAGTAAAATAACAAAGTTTTCTCATTTTCTCTTCAGGTGATGACTTGATCAGCCTCAAACCTCAGAAGAAAATCATCGCTAACCAGGGAGACGAGGTCCGCTTTGTCTGCCAGGTCACGGTTCCAGACCACCTCAATGAAGAAGAGCTTCGCATCAGATGGAAACATAACGGCATCTACATTCATCCACAGAAACGGCAGGAAAAGTACCGGGTTGACAGTAAGGGACAGACTCTCGTTATAAAGAAGGTGCAAGGGGACGATGCTGGGGTCTACGCTTGTATTGTCAACATTGATTTAGACAGAGATATTGCTAGCGGAAGACTTGATGTGAGAGGTACGTTTTTTGGTTTTTTTTGTTTTATTTGATTCTTTACGTCCCAGTCAACAATTTTTCAATTATGTCAGGACGGGTCTTCCTGGGTTGAACCAGTACTAAGCAAGGATTAATGTGTCTTGCTCAAGGACGCAACGCAGTGATGCTAGTGAGACCCGAACCCGCGGCCCTTCGGTCTCGAGTCAAGCACTCTACCTGCACTGAGCCACTGCCCTCCTGAGAGAGGTAGGTTGACCACAAAACAAAAACTATAACTGCCTTTACTCTTTGCCTACTAGTGTCATCTGCTAATAACCTTTGCAAACAGTTTGGACCCAGATCAGGCCTGCCATTCTGTCGGACCTGATTTGGATCCAAACTGTTTGACACTCTGATGGTATTGATGAAAGAATTTTTCAAAAAAGTTGATTTTGAAAAAATCCGCTGACGACAAAAAACATGCTGGCAAAGACAGATAGGCCTTATTGCATTATTCTTTAAATTTTTAATGAATTTTTAGTTCACCTGAACCAAAGGCTCATATTGGATGAGGTCTAAGTATATCAAAAGCTTCAGCGTCCTTCGTCTGTCAACATTTTCCAGGGGCGTTCCTACATGTACGCAAATACCCATGTGCGTACAACTTGGTGCTGCAAGTATAGGATTTTTGGCTATTTAATTTAAATTTTGGAGTGTGCGTACTCCATAAAATGCCTCAGGAGCGCACCTGTTTTCAAATATCGTCTCTGAAACTGACCATCCTTTGCTATGACGTTGCAGATCAGTGAAGTCCTAGGTTTAGATAAACATAATTTGTGAGCGTAAAATTGTAAATGTTGACTTACCCATCAGTTTTAACACATGTTTTGGGTGTTCAAAAGAGTCGTCTCATTGAGACAGTTCTTTTGAGTACCCACAACATATGTTTCGGTTAAAAAATAGGAAAATTAAGCTTTTATAATGCACTCTTAACTAAAGGTAAAGGTGGTTCAAAAGCCATATCTCTGCAACTTGCAGCATCTTGTTCCTCACACAAGTTGAGTATGAACACCCATCCTCTGGTTAACAGCCGCAGATTATGTTAATTTTCATTCAGAACTCCTCAACCAATTCTGTAGAGTCAGACCTCAGATGTGCAATGTAAGACACCACTGCTCACATGATACTAATGTCATAGAAACCATGCTAAACAAGCTCAAATACAGCTGAAAAATAGGCTACAACATTACCATGATAAACGTTATAGAAAGGAAGATGCTTCAGTGATATAATATGGAAAATTTTACCTGTAGATAAAACTCTTTTGTAAACCAGAATAATCAATTTTAAATGGGCTGACTACACATGCTACCAAGACTGGGCTTTTTTTAAACATAATACTATGCTTTATACCACCCTAACCAACTTAAGCACGAAATATCTTGTGATGTCCAAGGTCTACACTGATGTAGGTGGTATAAAATAGTTATACCATGTTTGTCCGCCTGTACGTAAGATAATCCACTCGCTAAAGCTTGTGGATTATCTTCACGTACAGGCGGACAACACATGGTATAACTATTACTTAGCCTGATTCTGTTTGCAGGCATGATGACCATTCAGCATTGGCAGGTAGATAACTGAATGGAGTAAAGATATCTGCACATAAGTTTAAGATGGGGGTCATGGTAAATAGAGCACCAAATATGTGATAAATAAGGATCTTTAATGTGTACTCATACTTTATTGAATTTATTAAACAAGTTGAGGAAAAGGGATAAAATGCGAGGTCTGCCAAGCATTTTATCCCTTTTTTGCAAAGAGTTTAATAAATTCAATAATACACGAGTACAAATGTAAGATTCTATTTATCATATGACATTCAAACTATATTGAAATCTCTTTCTAGGTGTGAAAACGTTAGGGTTTTGCCATATGCATGATGTTCAAAGGGTTATTTTATAACGTTACCCGAAAATCTGTAAACCACTATTGGTTTATCGATTTTAATGCATGGCGTTATTTCACTCCCAGGCGCTACGTAATATGATAAATAGAGAATAATACATTGTGTTTTTATCCATGATATGAAAAATCTGTCATGAAAGCATGGTTGAATATGCATAAAAACAAGTCTGCTAGGACGACTTGTTTACACTATTCAGCCAGGCCTGGGAGACAGATTTTTCATATGGAAACACAATATATTATTCTGTTTATTATATACATTTTAGTGTTGTTTTGACTGAAGATCTTTTTTACCTTAACAAACAGTGAAGACCCTGATGAAATGCAGCAATATGAGGCATTTCATCTGGGTTTTCACTGTTTGCAAAAGTACTCCTTAAGGGGTTTCCCGAATACAAAAGGTTAATGTTTTTGTTATTTCCTTTTTCAGTCCCACCAACAGCACCACAAGACGTGTCTATCATATCATGTACTGGAAATTCAGCCGAGTTAATATGGGAACCTGGACACGATGGCGGATCAAAAATCCTTAGTTACCTAGTGCAGTTTAATACCTCAGAAAATCCACTTCATTGGAACTATTATTTTGAAGAAATTCCTGGAGACGTTAAAAGTATTCATGTCAATTTACCCGCGTGGGGAACCTATAGTTTTAGAATTTTAGCAAAGAACAGTGTAGGATATAGCGGCCCTAGTTCACCAACGAAAGACCATTGCACCACACCTCCTGAGAAGCCGGGAGGTAACCCTAAAGATGTGCGAACATTAACATATAAAAAAGGAAAGTTAATAGTCACGTGGACGGTAAGTTACATTGATGTAGCTCATTAACTCATTCATGCCTAATGGAATTTCCCGCCCCTATCAATTGCACAAATCCATTTTGAATTTGAGGGTTGCTGGGTAGTAATATTTACAATTTTAAAAATACATCCTGTAAGCAAACTGTGCAGAACCTGATCACATGCCATGCTCTGTGGCATCTGATCTGGTTCTGCACTGTTTTGCCGGTGTCCCTTAAAATGGATGCTAGGCTTATGTGGGTTAACCCAAGGGACCTGGTAAACATTAATGCTTTGAAAAACAATGATTGATCATTATTATAGCATGAATTTAACAATATATTCACCTAAATTTACAAAGCATAAATGGTACTATATTTTGTAGCCGTTTCACTGTCAATAGAGGTCAATAATATATGTGTTCAAATGCAAAGCCATATAAAGAGCAACTTAGCTGTCGTAAAATGAAGTGGTTGTTGCAGTTGCATATGGGCATTGATGCGAGAAAACCTGTCTTCGGGGTTTGCAAATAACAAAGATGCAGACCAGCCTGTGCTTCTACGCAGACTGATTAGCGCCTTTGCTATTCGCTGTTTGAAATGTATCATATCTAAACTTGCTACAAGCTAAATTTCAATTTTCTTACAGGTCTCTGTAGCTGAGGAGACTGGTTTGAGTCTCACTTTGTCAGAAACTATGAAGACAGGTTCTGTCGTGTTGAGGCCCTTATAGTTTCTTATGTCTAATTGCCTGAGTTGCCCCATTATTATTGATCGTTTCCATTTGTTTCTAGCTAGTGCCCGGAACGAGTGTATTTAACCCTTCCCTTCATGAATATTCATGCTAGGCTCCACCCACTGTGTATAATTATATAAATAAACTTTCATTTTGGTACATAGAACAAAGAAATTACTTATCAGGTCTGCACTTATGTAGGATCAGATATATATTTCCATGAGCAAATAGAGAAGACCCTGATCAGGTAGCTCTTACAAGAGCTGCCTGATCTGGGTCTGCTCTGTTTGCAAACACATTAAAAGGCCTCTCTTTGAAGTAAAGGGTTAAAGTACCAAAAACATGCATCAACAGTACCTGAAATGCCTATACCCAACATGCAAACTATTAAGGATACAGGTACATCAATCTATTCCATGCGCGGATCCAGAGGGGGGGGACAGGGGGTTCAGACCCCCCCCTACTGAAAAATCACTAAAATACATGGCTTCTTAGCAAGACTGGTTAAGATCCCCTGAAAAATCACAAAGCTACCGAGCCAGCATTCTGTGTTGGGCCATTACTTGAAAAGTTTTTTGAACACACCTGGCCATTTCAATGCATCAGTTTTAGATGTACAGTGAAGTTTGTGAGTCAGTATAACCTAATCCAGTTAAGCAATTTTAACGTGAAGTTGCAATTGTCATTTAAATTGTGTTTCGCTGGTGGCTGATGATGGCCCTCTTTAGTGCTATTTGGATCCTCTTTCCCCTCATCAAAAAAATAACATGTCAGAGGTGGACCCCCTCTGACAAAACTTTCTGGATTCGCACATAGATTCAACAGAACAAGGGTTAATAAAGACAAAAATTTTGTAAATTGCTAAAACTTGAAAAGCTATTTTTGTAAGCTGATACCAAAAATGGACTCTCAATTAATGTTAATGGCAGCAATATTTCTGTAATTGACTGTCACCACATAAATCTACTTAATAGTTCCCTGGTGGACAATAACAGAAGGCCTGAGGACTACCACAATAGGAAAGGCATCAAATTTTCATGAAATCTTATTGTATTTCACACCTACAGGGGAAACAGATGCAGATAAGCCAGGAACATATAAAAGCGAGCCACTAACGGCCAGCCAGCAAAACGCCATTTGAATGGCGTTTTGCTGGTGGGCCGTTAGCGGCCTGAGATCTGGCTAAAAGCCACAAAGTGTGGAAATATTGTCATGGTGCTGCAGTACAGTTTAGCTTGCTCTATCCTAAACCTGATGGTACTCTTGTCATATAGAAGGGACGTTCATGAAGGCTCTTAAAGAAATTTAGTCCTGCATGTAGCCATCCTAGTTATCAATAATTGATTTACAAATAAGTCTCTGATCAGACTATTTGGAGACTCTAGGAGCAGTCTGATCTGGGACTATCGTGTTTGCATGTGCTCTTACTCATAGATTGGTTCTCATACTCATTGAAACTTAACACCTCACGGACTTTAAACATGCTATTTGTTAGAAAAACCAATTCTGTTTTATGTGCATCATGTAAGGTGTGCGTTGGATTCAACAGCTGCCATTGTAACTTAATCTGAGTAATCTCTTGATTAAATGGCACTGTCCTTTCCGCCTGGTCAAATAAATCCTGCAATATATCTGCTACTGTGGTAGATATAAAAATTAGTGCCACATTTGGCAGGGAACCATTGTACAACTGCACATGTTGCACCATCACAAAATCCCATCTGTCCCCAGTTCAATTGTACTGCTTTCATATCATTAAATTTTCACATACATGTAGATGCACTGAATGAGACGTTGTGTACATTAGTGACAATATCGTCAGATTACAGAGAAATTTCAGTCCATATTTAGCTCTTGGGAGTCAAAAATGGAAAGACAGAGCAAAAACGGTTGTCATAAATCTGTTTCATGTTGTAATTAGGCAGAGCTTAGCAGATTGACAAAAAAGTATATTGTCCTATATCAATTTTGTCCAATCAAATGTTATTCACTAGGTTTTTTACCTGCCCACACGCAAGACACATCTGCCATCAGTTTATTGTACAACCATTATGTCTTTTTACATAAAGCACTGAATGACTAAGGTTGTGTCACATGTGACAGTCTTCTCAAAGTACAGAGAAATGTCTGTCCATATTTAGCATTGGGAATCAAAAAACTCGACAGAGCAAGACAGTTGTCATAAATCTTTCTCATGTTGTAATAAGGCAGAACTTAGCGGGTATTGTCATATATCAATTTTGTCCAATCACATAAATTAACTAGGTTTTCGGCCCACCCACATGCTAGACAAGCTTGTCAATTGTCTCTGAAAATGGCCGAGAAGCATGTGATTGAATGTTATACTGTAGATTCGGAAATTTTTGCGAGAATGTTATTTTCCCGAATAGCAACAAAAGACATATTAGTGATGTAAAAGTGACTAAGACAAGGTTTACCTATATCAATAAACAACAGAGTGATTTTGCCATTTTGCGAGGGTCTTATAAAGTCCTCCCAAAAATTTCTGAATTTCAGTAGTATTGCGTTGCTACAGCATTTGATCACGGCACAAGAGTTCATTGCAGCAATATGGCTGTGCATCATGAGAAGACTCAGATCAGCCGCAGAATCATCCCATCTGATTTAGTGAGAGTCTTCCCTGCCCCCATGCAGAAAGCTTGGGTCCTGAGTTACCCACTGAGAGCAGAGTGAAGACTGATCAGACTGGGAAGATTCTGAGGTTGATCTGTCTTCGCTTTCAGCACATTCATTTTCTTGGTTTTGTTATGCCATGGCTAGTTTAGTTCCAATGGTTGAGGTTCACCATTGGTCTTTTCAGTAATTTGATTGACAATCATAGGTTCAGATAAACAAAAATTTTCAGCGTAAAATTGTAAATATTTTGCTACCCATAATTTTTTGCATATGTTTTGGGTGCTCAAAAGAACTGTCTCATTGAGACGGTTCTTTTGAGTACCCACAACATATGTTTTGGTTGAGAAATAAGAAAATTATTTTTCTGGTACGCACTCTTAACTTAAGGCCTGACAATGTATAATTGTGGGCCTTGATGTGAGAAAACCTGTCTTCGAGGTTTGCGAACAACAAAGGTGCAGACCAGCATGCGCATCTGGCAGTCTGATGAGCACCTTGGTTTTTCAAATTTTGAAAGTATCATATCTAAACTTTATACCAGCAAAATTCAATTTTCAAGCTAGTCTCCGTAGCTGAGGAGACTGGTTTGAGTCTCGCTTTGTCAAAAATCGAAGACAGGTTTTGTCGCATCAAGGCCCATATGTTAATTTATAACAATATAACCAGCTGGACATTTTTTTCATTTTTTATTTCACTAGCCTGTACCAAGATTGTTACACAGCGGCCCAGGATTCAGATATGTGATATATTGGCGGCGGAAAGGAAGCACATATTGGAACAAGAACACTGTTGAAACAGCTGAAGTTAATGTGTGGGAGGTTGGTGTGAACGATACCTACTCTCTGTATGAGATAAAGGTGAAATCTCACAATAGGATCGGAGAGTCCAGGCAACCAGCATTTATATATCTAGGTCACTCAGGTGAAGCAGGTAGGGATTGACTTTTTTCCTTGCTTACCATATAAAATAGTGAATAAGACCAGGAAATACCACAATCACGGACTGTAGACCAACTCACGGCACCTTGATGAAAGCCTGGTATGTGTTTTTAATCGAGTTAGAGTGAGTGAGGTTGGACTGATTTTTACTTTGATGAATTTTTACATGTGAAGCTATAATTATCATACGCTGCATAGTGCTTATTAAGATTTTATGAAAATTATTTCATAAAGTAATTGAGTATGATAGGAAATGCAACAAACACAGACCAACCCACAGTGCTGCCAGAAAGAAACACAGAACAATAACAGCCACACAACAGCAAGAACATAGTTAAAGTAAAGCAACCAGGTTTCTTGTCAGCAGTGAGATGATCCCAAAACTAGAAAGGACATTAAGAAGTCCATTATAAAACAAAAAATAGAACTACTCATACAGGCTGTTTTGAGGTAACTGGAATTTTAAGCTTGATTTGATAAGAAATGATCATTGAATTAACAACTATACAGAATGCATAAAATGAGCATTCATGGGAAGAGTAGCAAGAGTAACTTTACTCAAGGGCCATATACTATAAAATGATTTTTCCAATTTATTTCAGAGCCGACAGTTGTACCAAAAGATTTTAGGCTAGACCCTCTGAAGCCGGTAGAACCACATAAAGCTCACTTTATCTGGGAAGCTGTGGATACCGCTGAACAAAAAATTAGAGGAGATTTTAAGGGCTATAAGGTAACCTATAGATAGTACTTGTCACGTTTATAACTTAAACTTACTGTGGAACCTACTTCAAATGATTTGTTAGTAATTTTTATTTTATGTTTTTTGCAAATAATTTGTAGAAGTAATGTAAACCATAGTTGTGCTGTCATAAAATATTGGTAAATTTTACAAGTAAACTAAATACAATTCAATGTTATGCCATTTGGATTGACAACTGCTCCAGGAAGATTCTAATAACAGATGACAATGGCTTGCAAAAACTTGACTCTTTCACACATTGTATATTTTGGTAATTTTGGATCATGTAAACCTCTTGCTCTCAGAGTGACCAAAACTCCTGTTGATATTTGGCCATTTGGAGTGCATTAGGGTTAATCCTTTACTCCATAGGCTATTTTAGATCATTACATCATTTTCTATTTTTAGACAACATTGAAAAAAAATAAAATAAAAATTAAGTAAGGTTTGAGTACTTTTTAAAATATTATGGAAAATGGAGCATTTGCTCGGTTTCCCGAATACAAAGAGTTAAAATAAAGCATCCAACCCTCACCGCCTTAGAATGTACAGCAGCCGAGGCCATCGTTGGGCTTAGACTTTATTGAAAGTTAATAATTATAGCTGTATAAGATCTGAGATGGACTACTTGGGGTTTTATTTAAAGAAAATGGTGTTAAACCTCTTCATATAAGTTTGAGGCTATACATGAATGCTGCTAACTAGAGATGGCATCAGTGAAATCATTTGAGGATAGAGTTTCTTGTAGAAAATGCAGGGTTAATTGAAGGTGTAATTTCCTTGTCTTTGTATGGATTTTATCTCATTAATGAAGTAGAAGCTTTCAACTACATGTTTAATAGACAGGTATTAAATAATTGCTCATAAATTTTGCAAAGCGTCTTTGTTACTGACATTGTGTAATGAAGTTGTTGTTTATGGTACGCTCCTGTAACTGAATACCTATATACAGTAAACAGGAGCGCAGTGACTCAGTGGTAGAGTGCTTGTCTCAAGATCGAGGGGTTGTGGGTTCGAGCCTCACCCGCGTCACTGCGTTGTGTCCTTGAGTAAGACATATTTATCATTGCAAATACCGGTTCAACCCAGGAAGACCCATCCCAACAAAACTTAAAAATTGTTGTCTGGGACGTAAAGGATCTAATCAAACAAACTATATACGGTAAATGTTTTAAAATTTGGAACACTTTTCTCTTTCTGTTCTAAAAAAAAATTGTTTATCAGGGCTGGATTTCACAAAATGCTTGTCAGAATAGCAAACAGGGATGACCCTGCTCTGACTAATCTGATCTGGGTCTGCACTGCTTGTCTAGGCCTTATGGGCAGGCAACATTTTTCTTCCTTTATTTGTAGCTCCGTTACTGGAAATCTAGTGAAGGTCGTCATAAGTGGAAGGAAGTTGATATTATAATAACAAAATCGGACAGCCACAGGGTAGATGTTCGTGCCGAGATAGAAGATCTTCCAGCGTATACTGCTCTCCGAGCACAGGTGTCTGTGATGAATACCCATTATACTGGGCCACCTAGTCAAACTATAGATTTCTCCACACCAGAGGGAGGTAAGTGGAACAGCAGCTTATAGGAAGTAATGTGGAATAGCTATTTAGAAGTTTAATATCACTTTCAAAAATTTTCATATCAAGACTGCCAGTTATCATATTATACTGTCCAGGCTGCTCATGAGAGGTTTAACCCTTTACCCCATATGCTATATTTAGAACATTGCATCATTTTCTGTAAATAATTCAAATTTTCAAATATTTTCCAAAAAATATTTTTTACATTTCAATAATTTTGAAAATATTATGGAAAATGGAATATTGTAAAAAATCTTACATTTCAAAGGCGTCTAAAGGCGCTTGTGTGGTGTAAAGGTTTTAATGGCACTTCGTATATGCATACTTTCATCAGTAACTGACAATTGCCCTTATTTAAATCAGCAGTAGGGAGAGAATGATCTCTGAATATGGCCAGACTGGTGCTCCAACTCACAACCCCTTCATTTCAGCCCATTGAAGTCAGGTTATTAATGCCCAACATGGGAATTAAAAATCAATTTTCATTTTACCCTTATCCTGACATTATTTTTTTCATGAAAATGTGGTCTGCTTATTAAGTGTGCTGCCTAGAGTGCTCTAATTCAAATGCATTCCAGAAATCTTATCGTGGAAGCAAACACTATGAACCCTCCTGATCAGACTGCATCATTACTAGTAGAGAAAGAGTTAGGCTATAAGTGATCTAGTTTTTTATGCCCCCAACTTTGAAAAAGTTGAAGGGGCATATTGCTTTGGGCTTGTCCGTCCCTTCGTTTGTGACTTTGTTACAAAAATTAAGTTACAGTTTTGAAATTTCATGAATCGATTTGTCATCATAAATAGTTGACACATATTGTTTTAAGTCCAAATTATCTCCCATTGTGGAGTTACGCCCTTTTAAAGGGTCAAAATGAAATTTTGTAATCAAGATATCTTGAAAATTATAACAGCTAGGAGCTTCAAACTTAGTCAGCAGATAGAGGATAATAAGTTGATGAACTGGTGAAAATTTAAAAAAAGTCCTTTTATTTTTTCTGAGTTTATATGATTGCCCTTTGACAATTTGGACATAGAAAGCTTGATATCTCAAAAATATTACAGCTAGGGGCTTCAAACTTGGACAGCTGATAGAGGATAATGAGTAGATTACCTGGTGAAAATTTAAGAAAAAAGTTATTTTATTTTTTTGAGTTATTGCCCTTTGCATTTTTACATGTAATAGAGATAAATCTCAAAAACCATTACAGTTAGTAGCCTCAGATTTGGTGAAATCATCCTTATGGACAAGTATATGGTTGGGGGCACAGTGTTTCATAAACACAAATTCTAGTTTTCCTGTACCTTCATCTACTTCTGAAACAGAGAAAATTCTGGCAAGACTCAAATGCACAGACTAACCTGATTCTTTGCTGTTCTCTTATGCGATCACACAAGAACCTTGATCAGTTATATGCATCAATTTGGAATTTTACAGAGAATGTGTTTTCAAAAGATATATTTCAAACACAGTTTTCAGTTTAGGTTGAGAAATAACTTTCTAAATAAAGCCTCCTTTTAATTTCCTATCCTGACATGGCTGGGATTTATCATGTTTAAAGATCTGATCATTTTCTTATGCAATCGCAATTTCAAGAATATATGGCTAGAACAGCCATTTTTCAACAAGATTTATTTCGTCTTGCCATGTTACTTTATCCTTTGTATTCACCTTTAGCCTGCCGGTCAGGACTTTTATCGTCTGCTCCTCTCATCTGCTTATGTTCTTAGGTAGCCTATATTGCAAACAATATAGATACAGATCAGACTGCAGTCTGATCAGGGTTCAGAATGTTTCCTTCCATGAAAATGTATTCACCTTTAGCCCGCCCATCAGCACTTTTATTGTCTGCTCCTCTCGTCTGCTTATGTTCTTAGGTAGCCTATATTGCTAACAATATGGACCCAGATCAGACTGCTCCTAATGGGAGCAGTCTGATCAGGGTTCATATTGTTTGCCTCCATGAAAATGTCTAGTCTGAAGCTCACTTGAATGTAATGCAGCAGTCGTAAAAGCAGACATCATTTTCAGGACAAAATAATGGGGTTAAACGGGTTAAGCTTCTAAATTTAGATCTGGATCGAAACTGTCACACTCTGATAGTATTTCCGAAAGAATATTTTGAAAAAGTTAATTTTGAAAAAAATAAGCAGACACCAAAAAGCATGAAAAATTTAATAGCATACAAAGAGTTAACTATACATGTTTATCACGTGACGTCGCATCTGGGAGTGATATAACGCTATGCATTAAAATCGATAAACCACTAATGGTTTACAGATTTTCAGGAAACGTTATGAAAAGTTATGAAATGGCGCTTTAAAAGTCAAGCATATTGCAAACCCTAACGTTTTTTCACGCCAAAAAATTTCAAAATAGTTTCAATGTCATATGATAAATAGAATCTTGCATTCATGCTCCTGTATTATTGAATATATTAAACTCGATGCGAAAAAGTGATAAAATGCTCGGCAAGCCTCGCATTTTATCTCTTTTCCCCAACTTGTTTAATAAATTCAATAAAACATAAACACTCATGTAAGATCCTCTATATATTCTGCCATGTATTCTAAGAATCAGTTCGACGGGTACCTGTATGTTGATCAACAAGTATATGGCACACTTGTTAGAAATGGTCCACAAGTGGCAGAAATAGACAGACAAAACCATTTGAGGTATACTGAAACCATGCACCTCCATTGTTTCGCCCCTAGCAGTATGCATTTCCTGCTCCAAGCAAAAACATTGTGCATTATATCTTTTTTAGAACTTTGGGCCGCATAGCGCAGTCAGTAATGTGTCTGACTGAAGATACCTGTCTGACTACAGATCCAGGGGTCGCGAGTTTGATCCCGGCCCGGTCCCATACTTTCGTGGAGATTGATCATGAAATAATTTCTATGGCCATTCTCCTCCCTTCTGCTGATTCAGGAAGGGTTGTTGTCAGTTACAAGCAAAAGTATGTACACGACGTACTTGTTAACTGCTCATGTCAAGCTTGCCCACGAAAAAAGTGTGGTTAGGTGAACTGACCATCCCGACATTGACTTGGATGTAAAGCATCATACCAACCAAACAAAAAAAAAAAAGTTTCAACATCTTGATGGTCCAGAAAATGAGCAAAAGGCAGGTTATACCCATATATGGTGTTCATTAAAATAAGTTGCTAATGGTGAGACAAGCTTTTTTGTGAAAGTTTATACTTGTCATTAAGTACTCAGTGTACGCTTAAAAGAGTATGTGAACTTATTTAATCAAATACAGTAAGTAATGTTGTTAAAAAGCTGCACATAGATTTTTGAGAGAGAGTATAAGACAAAACAAATTTGCTGTCTGTTTGTTTAAACCTTTACACGCTTGAATATTGCGAATGCTTTTTTGTCGTCTAGATTTTTTTTCAAAATCAGCCTTTTCAAAAAAATTCTTTCAGAAATATAATCAGAGTGTCAAACAGATTGGATCCAGATCAAGCCCAAGGTTTTGTCGAGCCTGATCTGGGTCCAAACTGTTTGCAAAGATAATGAGCAGACGACATAACAAAAGCGCCACTAGCGTAAAAGCGTTAACAAAAAAGCATTAGAATCATTGAAGTTGACACATGTTCTCCTTCTCCCAGAAGATCTGAGAACATTTAGTTTGTGCTGTCAACTGCCTTTCTAGATGAGCTCCCTCTTAATGGATTCTATCTAATGATATAATGCGTAATTTATTTTCTGAGGAAAGAAAAAACACTCTAAGATAGATGTCAAGTACTTCTGGAAAGGAAGTTCTGGAACCTAGGAGAATCAATAAGAGAATGATGTCAAGCAAAAACAGCACCATTATAAGAGTGCAAAAATGCCTGACAAAATGTATGCTTATTTTTATCTTAAAGGAGACAATTAAAGGTTAAAGAGGACGGCAACATTGAAAGCCAATGAATCTGAAATATATACATATTATTACTATAGTGACTTGATCTGATGGGTCGGATCACGTTGAGTGGCTGCGCCAGGAATGATCGGATCACACCAGACGAAGTCAATTGTGATCCAGTAGTTCCTGGCGCAGCCACTGGACGTGATCTGAACCATCAGATCAAGTTTCTAAAGTAATAATGTTTTTATAATATACCTACATAAAACAATAAAAAACATTTCAGCTTTAGCGGTTAACTCACCAAAATTGATATCGTGTGATGTGACTTTGTGATGCCGTTACGGTAGCAAATAACGTCGCACCAAAAGCTTGATGACTTCATATTATGTAAACATGTTACGACAGAGGAGGAAATGCACGTATCACGTTTAATTCCTTTCCTTTAATACGGGAAAAAATAAAATAAAATCTAATCACCTAAACATCAGATAGAAATGTGATTTTAGTGATTTATAATGGTATGGCTCAGTTAACGATTCAGATTAAGAGTTCGCCGCCAGGTGCTGGCTTTTATCTTATGAGTTGGGTGTTGGGTAAAACATGGAGGATGGTGATTCGGAAAATATCACCCGAGTTGCGTGATACAAGATTTTGAATTTTCGAGTCGGAAAAGTGGTTGTATCAGGTATATTTCATTGCAGGTATATAATAAAAGCCCTTATTAAACCATGCAATCTACCACAAACCAGATCAAAATCTAATGAAAAATAAGAATGTTACGTACAGATGTTTGTATAATAGAGATTTAAAAGGTTTGGAGTGCAGCCATTTTTAGGCTGAGTTACGTCATACAGCCCTTAGATATGCATAAACAGAATAACTAGTACCTGCTACCCATTTTAACATTGTTTGCATTTTATTGATTCTTCAGTTGAAAATAGTTGATTTTGAAAAAAACATCTGTACAGTTTGGGATGGAATTGGGAATTTTATTGGCTTTTTAAAATATGCAGGAAGTTAATTAAATGTTCAAAATGGCGGCCTCCATTGGCCTATTAGAAGTCAGAATTTTGATTTTCGGTTTGCTATAACTTCCTTATTTTACATCCCATTTTGATCGGGTTTGTGGCAGATTGCATGGTTTAATAAGGGCTTGCATTGCAAAGTTACTTGTTTACTATGTTTCCTTCCCCTTTAACCTATAGTTGTCTGGGAATCAGTACACAGGTACTTTTGTAAGTGGTGAAAATCTGGATTAAATGCTCCAAACTGCAACATTTCATCAGCGTGCACTGTTTGCAAAGACAAAAACAGCAACCATTTCATGCCTTCAGATTTATGGTGGGCCCAGGTCATTGTCCTATGATTGCATGATATGGCTCATCACTTTCTAAAGCAGTGGGCCCAGTTGACTCATCTTTTTTAGTTGTGAAAATATCTCACTTTAGTAAAAATAATTAACTTACAGCGAGTCAATAAGATCCACAAAACAGAAAGTAAATATTGGTAGTCAATACAGTAAAACATGTCTTAAGCAGCCACACAAAAAAGGCAAAACAAAGATCTTAATAAAAAATGGTAGCTTAATGATGATCTAAAGGATTGCAGAATGCTCCCCTTGGAGCATTCTGCAATACTTTCAACCTGCATTAAGTGATAATAGGTCTTCTTTTTTGAGCGGCCGCTTAAGACAGGTTTTACTGTATAATCAGCAGTCAATATACAGATATATGCATACAAGTGTCTGTGTTAGTGTTTAGGTATAGTATAGTACCCAAATGTCAACTGTGGTTAGTTTGATAGGCTTGGACCCAGCATTTCAGAAGATGACCCACCATTTTTGCTCCATGGGTCACTTCCGCCCACCAATCTTGAAAAAAATCTGAAGCCCTGCCATCTATCATACTTATATACAACATATGCTCTCATAAAAATATTGAATTTTATCTGTCATTCAGATTTCCTTATATTCAAGCCTTTTCCCAGAATTCTGCGCTTCTCCCTTGTCAGACTGTACCAGATCAAATCAAGCTAAATTGTGCTCTTAGGTGATTAGTATTGATTGGGTTTTGTGAAATTGCTTGGGAATCAAATTGTCACTCTGAGCCCCCATAAATAAAAAAGTAAATGAAAAAGAATGGAGACACAAGCCAATAATTCTAAATAAAGGTCTCCAGGAGAGTATATATGAGTATATATACCCAGTACAGTCCCCTTTGCAATGCAATGCTCTGGGTCTGGGTCTACTGGAATGTACTGTTTTATAAGGGAACTTTGTTATAAAGGGACAATTTTACAAAGAAAATATAGGAAAAATGACCATTTCATTGTCCTATAATTTCTTCGTAAAATTCTACATTTATGTTAAAAAAATGTTGGAGCCACAACATGACCTCATTTATATCCAAGTCCCTGATATAATGAGGTGTGCTATAAAAGGCCTGCACTATATATATATGAGCCACTCCATGTGATTTCGAAACTCGATCACATATGTCAAATGTCATTCTCAAAAAAGGATGTAAAACTTTTTAGTTGAGCTAGAGGTGTAAATTTTGGCTTGAACCTTTATCTACATCCCTACATTATGCGGGCAAAAAATGAAGACTCTTATAATAGCATGTTTTCTCAGATGCTCATGCGATAAGTACCAAAATCCCATACGCTGGCAAGCATGTATTTTTCTTAATTAAGAGGATATATAGAATGATGCTGATCTGTTTACCCATCCTTTTCTTCCATCCACCAGTCACATTTTTGAAACAAGTTATCCTAGACCAATGACCAAAGTGCATAATTCAAGACCCACGTCCCAACTTTAAGAAATGACTGTTACTTCCCATGCTATATGTTGTACAAGGTTTTCCTCTAGGAGCTTAGAATAGAATCAAACAAGCATTGATACATTAATGAATGCAATGAAACAAAGTGCATTTCACAAGAACCATAACTCAACCTATGCAAATTCAGAGTTGCTTGGTATAAGAGACCCTTGCAAAGTATATCTTTAGAAGCACAAATCAAAACACCTCTTGATACATAGACAAAGTACTAATACAAGAGGCTCAAACAGGTAACCTCCAGAAAATACAGATTAACTTTCCATTCTAAATTTCAGTACTGTAAGCTTTTACAATTATATCTCTTAGATATTTTATGGCGAGAGGAAGGGCAATGATGAGTGCAGCAGGGGAGACTGGGAAATCAAAAGTGCTGTAGGTTTCCATAGTAATAAGCATTCCCACTCCTAGAAAAATTGACCCCCTCACAGGATTTTAGTTAGGGACTAAAAAATGGATGTCAGTATTTGTTGCCAGCTTGGACCCCTCTCTTCCCAGCACCCCTGGCAAATTTATCCCCTTTCTATATTTTAAGACTATAATATTACTTCTCTTGTAGCAGTTTTGTGCTCTACCAGCTTCAATAGAGTGATTAGGTAGAAGAATCTCTGGTCATCAAGTTAATGTCTTTCCTGACATACTAATTGGGAAGAAAGCAAAGTGCTCTGACATTTAATTACAAGTAGATGGATACAATATATATCCTATATACTGAGACACTAGTTAATTAGAACAATCAGCTCAGACCTCCAGTTTATAAAACTTTTTTCATGCTCAACTCAACTGAGCACTGAATTTCAACTGCTCATAAAAACTAAAATAAAAGCAAATAAAGAATTGTCTTGGTTTAAGCTTCACATATGTTATATTTATAATGCTGATAAATGTTAAAATGCCAACAATTGTTGGCATTTTAATATTTATGAGCAGGATAAATTTCGTGCTCAGCTGAGTTGAGCATGAAAAAGTTTAAAACCTGGGGGCCAGAACAGTTTGCTACTAACCCTTTATATACTGATGGATTCTTTCATCTGGTTTGAGGGAGCGCAGTGGCTCAGTGGTAGAGTGCTTTACTCGAGACCGAAGGGCCGCGGGTTCGAGCCTCACCGGCGTCACTGCGTTGTGGTCCTTGAGCAAGACACATTTATCCTAGCTTAGTACTGGTTCAACCCAGGAAGACCCGTCCCGCATAACTGAAAGATTATTGAGTGGACGAAAAGAATCAAATCAATCAATCAATCATCTGGTTTGATGCAAGTAGCTTGGGCTATCTCATTGTATGCCGGGATCAAACTCACGACCCCTGTCTGACTGCAGATACAGGGGTCGCGAGTTTGATCCTGAACCAGTCCCATACTTTCATGGAGATTGATCATGAAATAATTTCTACTGTCATTCTCCTCCCTTCCGCTGATTCAAGAAGGGTTGTTGTCAGTTACAAGCGAAAGTATGTGCACAAAGTACTTGTTCAAGTTTGCTCAGGAAAAAGTGTGGTTAGGTGAACTGACTGCCCCGCCATGACCATAGCTGTTGGCTGGGACGTAAAGTAACAAAACAAACAAAACAAATGTACATACCAAAGGCTCACAGGTTAGACTTTCTAAATTAAGATGTATTTCAGTCCCTTAAGATTGATTATTTGTTTGTTTGTTTTTGTTGCTTTAGGTCCCATGTCAACAGCTATGGTCATTGCGGGACGGTCAGTTCACTTAACCACACTTTTTCCTGGGCAGGCTTGAGCAAGCGGTTAACCAGTAATTTGTGCACATACTTTCGCTTGTAACTAACATCAACCCTTCTTGAATAAATCAGCGGAAGGGAGGAGAATGACCGTAGAAATTATTTCATGATCAATCTCCACGAAAGTATGGTACCGGGCCAGGATCGAACTCGCGACCCCTGGATCTGCAGTCAGACACGCATCTGTAGCCAGACATGTTACCGACTGCGCTACGCGGTTAAGATTGATTATATCTTAATGAACAGTGTAGCCATTTGTTTTTTCTGCCAATCTCGCAAAGTTGCAAAAAAAAACTAATTTAGAAAAAAGTAAGCAGGCATGCACTGTGCATAATTTCTCAGCATGCAAAGAGATCAGATTCCTACACTATTCTTTCACCTGATTGTGTTTTATTGACCAAGTTTGTAAACTATTAATTGGCAATATTGATTGTTAAATTTCTCCTGTAATTTTAAGCAGTAATTATTGTACAAACCTTTTAGACAAGAAGAATCTTTCAGAGAAGAAGACACTAAGTGGATTGGGAGAAATAATGTACTTACCCTTAATGTGTAGAACAGAGAGAAATTTAAAATTGCCAGACTGTGGTATCCTTGGTTAGGTCCCAGGGGGGGGTACTCTTATTTTTTCTTCATATTTAGGCTCGAGCCCAGCATCTACCGCTCACCCCACAAAAATATTAGTAATTTCAAGCACCCAAAAAAATATTTGAAATTTTAGCAACCCCCAAAAATATCCCCTATTTTGTACCTTGACCTAAAGAAAAGACCCTAAAAGGCATAGAAATGACCCCTAAATATAGTCTAATTTTGTGATGACCCCAAAAAAATATCCACAAAATCTTCATAACCCAAAAACTATTCATTTTTCTGAAAAACCCCAAAAATATTGAAATTCAAAATTTTGAGCCCAAAATAATGACCCCATCCTAAATATGTATGAAAATATCAGGGTACCCCCCGACAGGTCAGATGTGGTACTTGATTGTAGCGATTGTATCCTGGTCTTTGCTCTCTTTCTTACTTCTCATGAATAGGAAAATTTCATTCAAGAGGACAATGCCAAACTTCTAAATGCGAAAATATCATTCAAGTGGACTATTAATAAACTTGGAACCTATTGGCCTTTAGTTTATAAAACTTTTTTTATGCTCAACTCAACTGAGCATGAAATTTATCATGCTCATAAATGTTAAAATGCCAACAATGGTTGACATTTAACATTTACATGTATTAGCAGGATGAATACAACATCTGAGAGTTTTAAAGCCAGAAAAATCTTAATATTTCAGCATTATAGTATTTATGAGCTGTTGAAATTTCATGCTCAGTTAATTTAAGAATGAAAAAAGTTTTATAACCTCAGGGCCTGGCATAGACACTTGGCAATACATCCAATGTCAAACCATTCTTTTTCTTATTTGCTTGATGTGATTTTTTTTTCAAAATAAACTTTTACAAATAATAACTTCATGGATACCATCACAGCATCGAACAATTAAGGTCAGGCATGAGCTGGATCCGAAATTTTTGCTAAAGTTGTCAGCAGATGACACTAGGAGGTAAAGAATTAAGTAAACTAAAATAAGTATTGGCTTTCGCAAAAGTGTGATCTGCAGTTGCATACCATATTTAACACTTAGTCCACCAGTCACGACATTTGTCATCTGCTCTCTCATCTGCTTATGTTCTTAGTTAGCCACTATTGCAAATAATATGGACCAGATCAGACTGCTCCTTTAGGAGTAGTCTGATCATGGTTCATATTGTTTGCTTCCCTGAAAAAAAATCTAGTCTGAAATGCACTTAAATATATGCAACAGACATTAAAAGAAAACAACTTTTCAAGACAAAAAAATGGTGGGATAAATCAGGGACTCTCTAGGGACTCTCTTTGGTATTGAAAGACCCTGTGAAGAGACCCTGGATAACTGTAAAAGGGTAATTCCATATTTAAAACATATTCTGTTTGTTGCTAAGCAATCAGAGGCATTCAATTGGCGCTGCATTCGCGGATATTCAATTGCACATCAATGATTTTCACTTCCTTTAATAATAGCATTGAATGACACTTGATTTCGAGTATTTAAAGTTTTAAATCATATAAAAGTCTTCAAAACATGTGCAAGATTGCATGAGATTGTAAATTATTGTGCACGAACTTCAAACCTCTTGAATTGAATGGCAATTGGGAAGTAATCAAGCACTTGTGCAGCATATTGCACTGCTCAAAGAATAACCTTTTCTTGACAAGAAACCTCTGAATCGATACACACGGGGTATGCGGCAATCGAAAACGCTCTTAACAATCAACAAACATGGATAAAAAATTGATAAAAACAGTGTTTTCAATTGCCATTTGTCGCCAGTTGGGCGACAAATGGCAATCGAAAACTCTGTTTCTAGCGATTTTTTATCTACGTTCATCGCTAGCATTAACGTTTTCGATTGCCACCTACCCGGTTGGGGATACATTGACAAACAATCTTTAGGGAATGACATGTGATGTGATTTGGAAAATCTGACCTGTATTTATTATCCATGGACCATAAAAACTTAAAGTCACATGGGCTAGGTACTAGTATATATTCACTTCTACTGCTGTGGGGTAGAAGCTGGCTTTACAGTGATGTGTTGGGGGGGGGGGGTTCACTTGAAAGCAAAACCCCCCTTTGAGACCAAATTATTTCATTATCATGGTGCTATTTAAGATATATGAGGTAAAATCAGCAAATCGAACCCCCTTTTACAAATGAAATCCTGGGTCATCCCTGTTTTTCTTTTCTGATAAGCATTTTGTGAATCCCAGTCTGGATAACATCATATCATCATAATCAGATTTTTGATTAACATGCAGGTGCAGATCAGTGGGCCCCCTTCCAGGTAACTGGCTAGCTTCATGCATAGCAGATCTCACACCTGATCTCTTGAGGGTTAACTGTCGTGAGCTTCCACTCACAGCAGTCTTTCTCAGTCAGTTTCTTCCATGTTAGCTTGGGCCTCCCAACCAACCTTTTATTTGAGAAAAGAAAGAAAAAGTTTTGAAGGCCCCTAAGACAAGACAAAGATCAGAATGCTTCTGAAGAAGCAGTCTGATCAGGGTCTTCCCTGAATGGTATTCTGACATTTTGTGAATATCAGCCCTCATAACAACATTTTAGATACAAGTTTTCGAAATTTTGGAAGATTTACCGTAACCAGTCTTGTTGCCTGTCATAGGGCACTATATCAAGCAAAGCTATATCTTGCTATTAGCTTCAAGGCCTCCAGATAAAAGTGCAGAATCGAAAATTACTTTTCTTATTTCTCAACCAAAACATATGTTGTGGGTACTTAAAAGAACCGTCTCAATGAGACGGTTCTTTCGAGCACCCAAAACACATGTTTAAATTGATGGGTAAGAAAATAATTGCAATTTTACGCTCAAAAGGTTTCCTAATCTGGACTTGTGCTGTGTATTGATTGGAACCAATGAAATTGCCTGGATGAGAAATTTCCTTCATCTTGGTGTCATAAAGATAAGTAAATAACAAATAATTTCCACTGGAGCCATCTAATTCCATACCCAGGTCTCATTAAGTCCCATAAAAACACACTTTAGTAAAGGCAGAAGGCCAGGAGATCTATTGCTTCTACTAGATGTCGATTGTCACGCTATAGTGTCGTCAATTCTTGAAATGTCAGTCACCAAGATAAAGATTTCTTTTTTCTTCATTTCTATCCTCTGACCGACAAGATCACGGGAATATAGGGATCAGCCTGGCATCGGTCAGTCCCCCTGTCCATCTGTGGATGAAATCATATGCAGCTCAGTAGCTTTCATAGCCATTAAAATATTTTGATGATATTTTGTATACAACTATTTGTCGAGTCAAGACGATGTGTCAAGCGCAAGAATGGTCGCTCTCCCTTGCTTCTGTTTGAGTCATCTCCCTAAAATGGACATTAAAGGGGAAACCTTGTGCACTTAATATAACTTTTATACCCTTTGAGATATTTTAGTGATTTTTGGTAAACATGTATATAATAACAATACAGGTGCGTCATTTGCAGGTTTGGTTGCTCTCTTGTTTGCTGTTTGAATTATCTTCCTTCAATGAATTTTAAACGCTCAATAACATATGCCCTTCGAGATATTTTGATGATATTTGATAGGCATGCATATCATCACAAGTGGTGGTTGCTTTCTCTTCCTGGCTGTCTTAATTATCTTCCTTGAATGAACTTCTAACGGGATATGTTAGGCACTCCATAACTCTTGTTACTTATACCCTTTGGGATATTTCGATAATATTTGGTAGGGTTATATATCCGGCTTTATCAGTCCAAATAAATGTTGTTCATTATGCAATATCAAGCCTTGTTTACCCAAAACATGAAGCCAAATTTGTTGTCTATCGCAGTGGTGATTGGTGATTTAAAGACTTGCTTCCAAGATCATTTATGACCAGAATTTCCTCAGCTTCTTCAAAATGCTCATCAGGTTTTCTGTTGCTACTCAGATGAGATTAAAGCACCAACCAAGTGGCAGCAGACGACACTTTTTATTTCTTCCTCCTTCATTTTCTGGACACACAAGGCTTGATATTTCATATGAATCGTCTGCTTGCAGACGATTCATATGAAATATCAAACCTTACTTACTTCTCAAAGGGAACCTTTCTTTCATTACAAAGTGCCGTCTGCTGCAAATTACAGATGGCATGTTAAGGGTTAAGATCATTATTCCTCTATTTTTTGGTCTGAAGAATTTGATTTGTCCATCATTAAGACCATTCATTGCTGTTCATGGCACTGAAGTTGCTGAGTTAAAGTCATTTCAACCAATTACAGAGAATGTTCTTTTAAACTCAGATATGCCTGGGGCTTAGCTTGAAAATAAAGGCTTGAACATGCTGCATTCTAATACTTTGTTGAATCAATTAATGACATGGTATTTTGGTTATAACCATGTGGACCAAGAACAGAAATGTTGTATTCAATTTAGAATCTTGCATTGAATAAAAATGAAATTTGTGACAATGCAGTCCACAGGCCATAAAGGGTGGCAGGGTGGTACACACTCTGCTGTAGCTTTCAGAGAGATGGCTCTGTCATATTTTGTTTGTTGGCAGGTTGAAAGGAGTTCTAGTGATAAGGCGTATATTTGTTTCATTTAACCTACGATACATCTAAATATTGCTCTCCGAGATTTACCCGACTAACCGCAGAAAGAAGTACCGGAACTTTTGGGCAGTACCGGCTTATATCACTTCACCGGGAGTCCGGGAAATAGGACAACCGGAAAATGAGATTCAATTTACCTTTCTGCGGCAGCCATAAAGCAAGATTTCTGACAGAAGAAATTTCACAGAGTTTTTGTAGCCGTTTTGTAGGGTATCCCGCTGGTTTCACCCGCTCGCAGTTATTCACTATATCTGTTTCTTTCTTTTGCATTATTTTTTTATGCTATTTTCACTTCGTTGAAGTTAATTTACGTTTCTTTACGTATTGTAACATATTTTCGTGACTTTTTCCGGTAAAAGAAAATTTTCCTTTTCCGTCTTATTCGTCTACTGACGCCCTTGTGGGACTTTCCTGAATTAGGATATTGGATTTAATGTTCGAGGATGACTGGACTAGGAAGTAATCCATCCAACAAGAGATGCCCTGGGTTAACGGGTAAGTGCGGTAAGATAATGCCTTACTGGGATAGTCATGTAGTTTGTAGGTCTTGTCGGGGCTATGCTTGTTCACGTAACTCCCCATGTGAAGTGTGCACAAATTGGTCAGAAGATCTTTGGAGAAAATTTGATAAATGTTTGCACAGAGCGGCCCAGGCAAGATCTGCTCTGAAGTCCAGACACTCTCTTTCCCAGGCTCCTGAAAAAGGTCCTGAAAAGAGTTTGTCAACTGTCACATCATCCCAGGCTCCTGCACAAGGTCCTGGGTTGATTGTTTCCCTGCCTAGTGATAGTGATCTAGCATCGGCAAACACTATCACAAGGTTGGTAGAGCAAGACAACAACCGCGAGCTTGATAGCGATTTGGTCCTTCAGGCTCCTGGTAATAATGTCACTCCAGCTCATTTGACTAATCCTCCCAGGAAAAGTGCTTCTCCTGAGGGTTCGTTTTATAGTAATAGGTCCGTTTCTCCAATGGAAACTGTCACTGTGCACACGCGCCCTGTGCCAAGGCAGTATGCCATTCAAAGGTCCAACAGATCACCTAGTGATAGCAACCAAAGGAGTAAACGTCATAGACATAGGTCTAGGTCGTTGTCTTCTGATGAAAGATCTTCGTCTTCTAGAGGAAGATCAAGACATGACAAGCGAAAGAATCGCAAATCTAGACATCTATCTAGGTCTGCTAGTTCTAGGCTTGGTCATTCAAGGCATTCTAGGTACCATAGGTCTAGATCTAGGTCATCTAGGTTTAGGTCAAGGTCACCTAGATTGAGGCTTCCTAGGTCTAGGTCACCTAGGTTCAGATCACCGAGGTCCAGGTCACCTAGGTCTAGGTCACCTAGGTCAAGGTCACCTAGGTCAAGGTCACCTAGAATCAGGAATAGAGGCCTAAGACGAGAAAGACTCCATAGGTCTCGTTCTGTTTCTAGGCGAAGAGACAACCCTGCGTTTTCTACTTTGACAACTTTAGTAGAACAACAGGGTCAAATGTTGAAAGAATTGTCAAATAGACTTGACAAATTTTCATCTACTCCCACTAAGGTGGCAGCTGGGAAAGTCACAGTTACCGGGGTGGGAACCAGGAGATCGCTCTCTGGCCACAAGTCGCAAGATGATGAGTCGGACTCGGAGCAACTTCAGCTTCATGTTGGGGAAAATGAGACAATAGGGGACTCAGACCTGGAACATGAAGAGAAAGAGGAAGAGTCTCCTAAGGAGTCACTTTCTTACAAAGAGGCCATCTCTAAGCTTCGCTCCAGGCTTGGGTCGGCTATTTGTCCTACTCCAGAAGCCAAACATAAGACTGTTGGAGCATCTGCTCTGGAATTTTTTAAGGATCCAGAGCAGAATGAAGAGACATCATTAGCACTTCCGCAGTCTAACAGTGTTTCTGTCTCCCTGTCTAGAATGAGTAAACGTCTGAAAGGGGAGGAAGAGGTTCCAATGGCACCCCTTCCCTCTTATCCTAAGGGTTTTAAATCAGGCTCTTTTGTTGCGCTGAATTCTAAACCAAAGATTTTTCAGTCCTCTTCTTATGAGTCTTTAAATCCTGTATTTAATGTTGACCCTCCGTCAGTTAATCCGGGATTAAAAGATGTGATGAAGCAAGGTTCTTCGGTTCCTTCTTCTCAGTCTGTTCAATTTTCAACTTTAGAGAACTGGGAAAAGTTGGCCAGAACAGCAATGCAGGTTGCATCTCACTCAGAGCTATTCCTTTGTGGAACGCTTAAGACTATGCAACAGGATTCTTTGTCAAAGGATGATTTGCTGGAAGTTTCGCGCTACCTTCAAGCAGTAGCTGTTTCCCAGTCTCATCTAATTGAAATATTGTGTAGACTTTCATCTGGTCCTCTTTTGGCGCGAAGAGATGCCTGTTTAGCCGTGACTGACTTAGATTTTGATATCAAGCAATCGTTGCGTGTACAACCCATTGAATCTTCAACCATTTTTGGAGAAAAGTTTCCAGAAATTGTTAAGCATTACAAGGAGGGACTCGCTCATAAGTCTCTTCAGATGGCAGTGGTGGGTACTAGTAAACCCCCGTCATCAGGTTTTAAGAAAAAGAGTCCTAAAGTGACTGAAACCACTACTAAACCTACATATGGGGGTCTAAATGTCTCGGTTGGTCCTAATGCCACTAGAACCTCCAGTGTTCCCCAAGGCAGGCAGTATCCTCCTCAGAGGCCTCCTAGGAGAAATCCAGGGAATCCAGGTCAAAATAAGGGTCCTAGGAGAGGCAAGGCTCCTAGGGCCAATGCCCCATAGGGGTGCCCACTTCGGTTCCCAGGCTGTTTTGCAGGGCGTAAGCATGCACAGCTTGCGCCAAAAGCAGGTCCCAAGATCAGACCTGCCAACAGGAGGAAGAATTTCTTTCTTCCTAAAGGCATGGGAAAAAATTACTTCGGATGTTTGGACACTTTCTGTCGTCCGAAGTGGGTATCGCATACAATTTCGTGTCCTGCCAAGTTTGCTTCTTTCTCCACCAAAGTGGTGCACTCGCATGCCAAAAGATCCTGTCAAGATGGAGATCTTGAAAGGAGAGGTGGAGTCTCTACTACAGAAAAGAGCAATCGAAGAAGTAACAAGTATGCATCCAAAGAGAGGCTTCTTCAGTCGCATTTTTCTAGTCCAGAAGAGGACAGGAGGATGGCGACCAGTGATAGACCTGTCTCGTCTGAATCAGTTTGTTCTCTGTCCTCATTTCAAAATGGAGACATTGAATTCAATCAGGTTAGCACTTCAGAAAGGAGATTGGGTAACGAGTCTGGATCTTCGAGATGCATATTTTCATATCGGCATTCACCGTCGATCACGTCGCTATCTTCGTTTTGTTTTCGAAGGCAAGGTCTACCAGTTCCGAGCCTTAGCTTTTGGCCTGAATGTCAGTCCGTATGTGTTTACTCGGATGTTAAAAACAGTGCTCAGGCACGTGAGGCGCCTAGGTATTCGGGTTCACGCTTACCTGGACGATTGGTTACAACCTTCTGTCTCGGAAACCCTGTCATGGCTTCACAGCAGAAGGCTTCTGAAGATTATTCTGGACCTAGGCTTCATTCCCAATTGGGAGAAGTCAGAACTAGTTCCAGTCCAGGATTTTTGTTTCCTGGGGGCCAGATTCAAGCTGGCTCAAGCTCTTATCGGCCCATCTCAGGACAACATTGCCTCTATTCTACAGGCTCTAGCCAAGCTAGTGGGAGCCAGACAAGCCTCAGCACGTCAATTATACTCCATTCTAGGTCAAATGGAGTCAATGGCCAGTCTCCTACCACTAGGGAGAGCTTTCAAGAGATCTCTTCAGTGGGAACTCAAAGAGAGGTGGTGTCAAAGGCTTGCCTTGTGGGACACCAATATTCTTCTAGGACAGTGGTTTGTCTCGGCAGTCACTCCATGGATGGATTTGGACTTTTTGACATCCATGTCTCCCCTTCACCATCCTTCTCCTCAACTCCATCTCTTCACAGATTCGAGCTTGGAGGGCTGGGGGGCTCATATGGACAATCACATGGCCTCAGGCTTTTGGTCCATAATATACAAGAAACAACACATCAATGTGTTAGAAATGAAGGCAGTCTTGTTAGCTCTGCAGGCTTTTGCAGTTCATATCAAGGGTCATTCGGTGTTGCTGGCAACGGACAACACCACTGTGGCAGCCTACATAAACAAACAGGGGGGGACTCATTCCCGAACCTTGTGCAACCTAGCAGTGGAAGCTGCAGAGTGGTGTGCAAGGAACAAGGTCCATTTGAAGGCCAGGTATTTGCCAGGCCGCCTGAATGCCTTAGCAGACTGCCTATCGAGAAAAGGGGCAGTGGTTCAGACAGAATGGTCGCTCAATCAGAGAGTAGCGTCTCAGATATTTCATGTTTGGGGCAGTCCACACATCGATCTGTTTGCCACACATCTGAACAGGAAACTTCCTCTATTTGTATCTCCTGTTCTAGAGCCGGAGGCATATGCCACAGATGCACTGAGTCTCAGCTGGGTAGGAATGTGGGCATATGCGTTTCCTCCATTTCCTCTTATTCTGACATGCCTCAGGAAAATTCAGATAGAGGAATGTTTAGTATGCCTAGTAGCTCCTCTTTGGGAAGGACAAGCATGGTTTCCTCTACTCTTGTCTCTTCTGGTAGCTCCTGCAATCTGCCTTCCATGGAAGGAAGATCTGTTGTATCAACCAATATCAAGGATGTTGCATCCCACCCCCCAAGTGTTCCGTCTTCACGCTTGGTTGCTATGCAACAACGCATGCAAGCGTCAGGCATTTCTGAATCAGTTGCCAGACGAATCTATTCCGCGAAAAGATCTTCCACCAACAATTTGTACGATTACAGGTGGAAATCTTGGTTGGATTGGTGCATCGGACGGGAAGTGGATCCCTTCAATCCGTCTGTGACAATTTTTGGAGAATTCTTAATTTCATTACATGATAAGAATTTTTCTCCAGCTACAGTTAAAGGCTATCGTTCAGCCATTTCTACCACTTTGAAACAGATTTCAAATGTGGATTTCTCCAATCAATCCATTCTTTCTGATGTGGTAAGGAGTTTTGAGCTCGAGCGCCCTAGAGTAAAGCCCCACTTTCCTAAATGGGATTTGGCTGTAGTTCTCACTGCTTTGAACACTACACCCTTTGAACCCCTGGAATCATGTGGATTCAAAGAATTGACATACAAGACTGTGTTTCTTACTGCGCTGGCTTCTGGACGCAGAAGAAGTGAAATTCATGCCTTATCTTGTTATGATGTGCATTTTACTGATCAGTCAGTCAATTTAATGACATTTCCTGGTTTTTTAGCAAAGAATCAACTGCCCTCAGTCTTGAGTGATCCTATTTCTTTGCCATCCCTTTGTGGCCAGGATGTTAACCCTTTGCTTTGTCCAGTTAGAGCGTTGAGAATCTATCTGAACAGAGTTGAGGAGAGGAGAAAGGGTCGTAAAAGATTATTTATTTCTCATTCAGACTCGTATGGGAAAGAAATTTCATGCGACACCATTTCTCGTTGGATTGTGCAAACCATTAAGTTGGCATGTGGAACAGACAGTTTGGACCAAGTTCAAGCCAATGCTCATGAGGTCAGGGCTTTGTCCTCATCTTGGGCTTGGTCGAATAAAGTTCCTCTTGATGATGTTGTGAAGGCCGGGTTTTGGTCTTCAGAGAATTCTTTTATTAGATATTATCTGAGGGATACCTCAGTGTTGGCAAGTAGCCTGGCCAGTCTTGGCCCTATAGTGGCAGCACAAGCAGTTGTTGTGCCTGTTACTTCTGTTCTATAAGTATAGATTTGCAGTTTCTGTACATATGTAAAAAGTGTTGTACACATGTTTGATTTTTGATGTTGTATTATTAAGTCAAAATTTGGAGATGTAAGGTCAAAATTCTTGAATACCCAATTTGGGTTATTATTGCGGTGTGAGGCTGGCGACCCTGTGTACATGGTCGTCGATGTCTTAACGGCAAAGGGAACTTTTGTCCATGGCTTGGTAAGTTTTAATTACTGGGCCCACCATCCATTAATGTGTTAATCAGCAATATTTAGATGTATCGTAGGTTAAATGAAACAAATCTAAAAAAATTTTTATTAATTTTTATATTTGTGAATGATACCTACGATACATCTAAATCATACTCCCACCACCTCCCCTCAGTTTATCATTTTTTTGCAAGGTAAATTGAATCTCGTTTTCCGGTTGTCCTATTTCCCGGACTCCCGGTGAAGTGATATAAGCCGGTACTGCCCAAAAGTTCCGGTACTTCTTTCTGCGGTTAGTCGGGTAAATCTCGGAGAGCAATATTTAGATGTATCGTAGGTATCATTCACAAATATAAAAATTAATAAAATTTTTTTTAGATTTTCCTTAGTTGACATGATTACAAACACCAAATTTTCAAATTGCCCTAATGTTTTTTAATTAGTGTAGTTTGGCAGTAAAATATGCATAGCAGGCAACAACATAGGTTTCAAAGCAATTCACCATTTATAATACCGTGAAAAAGTGCACTTTCTACTCCCACCCCTCATTTTACGTCTTTAAACTGGGTGCTGTTTAGGCCAAACTTTGAGTAAATGCATTGCTGGTTTTAAAAAAGTAAAAGTGCTTAAATGTTAAGGATAGGAGTGCTCTTCATTTCCAAAACCTTATGGTATTCCTTCTGCGCATGCAACGAAATACATCTAAAATTGTGACGTTTGTCATTGGAAAGATGAAACTGGTGTCTTTCAGTTTGTTTTTAGATGCTTTCCCCCCTAGACCCAAAATGCTCTTTACATATGTTGTAAATGTTTATAGTGACATGTCACCAACTCACAAAACCTCGAAGAATCTAAATGCCAGCAAAATCATGTTTCTGCAAAAAAAAATCTTCATTGTTAAATAGCAAGGCCTCTAGCACATTTCTAATAATATTTCTTTTCTACTTGCAGTGCCCGACCCAGTGAGAGATCTACATATAGAAAGTCATGGTACTACGTATGTTTTATTAAAATGGCTGCCGCCAGAGGAACCTAATGGCAGACTGCTGGGATATGATATAGGATATCAACCAGGTTTGACATACAACTACATTCCTCCCCAATTAAAATCCAATTAAAAAGTGAGTATGATCAGGAAATACCATAATCACAAACTGCAGACCAACCCACGGCACCATGAGGAAGAGCTACAGAACATTTACAGTAACAAGACATCTGTAAGACAATAAAAGCAAAGCAACCAGCTATCTCTTCCTCTTCAAGATAATTGCAAAACTAGAAAGGACACAAAGTAATGCATAACAAAACAAAGACAAACACACAACCCCCACAAACAATGGGAAGTACATTAAACAATAGATCAACAACATAACCATCGCCTAAGAATGGACAGCAGCCTAAGCTACTTGGTCAATTCCAAATATTTGCAATTGTTACAAGCAGGGTGGATTACATTGTGGATCCTGATCAGCTGGCTTCTGAGAAGCCAGCTGATCTGGATCTACATTGTTTTAAAAATGGGATAAATCCAGGTTCAGCATGGCAAGGGATAAGGAACATTTGAAGCTTATATTTTCTGTTTTTGACAGTTTAATTCTTGTTTTGGTTAAACCGACTGTAGTGTTATGCAGATTGCCCCAGGTTACCTCAACTTTAAGATAATTCCACGTAAAAAGTAGTTCCTTGGTCTCCACTTGTTACTGTAGTTGACAGTCTCTGCCTTTTAGACCTGCTTTGACTGATCCAACTTGATTCAATGTGAGTCACAGGGCCAAATTGTATAAGACAAGCGCATTAATTTGGTGCTTGACAGCACTTTGTTACCAAAATGCAAAGATTATGCTTCAAAAATGTTTGTAATATTCTGGGTCTAGCTGTCATTATATGAGGGATGATCAAAATGTTTTCGGCCCCTTGTACTGTGGGCTACCAGGGAATGAAAATTTGACCATTACTTTATAATATAATCTCCCTTCAAGGCAATGCACTTGGCCCATTTCTGTTCGAACTTTTTCCAGGTCCCCCAAGTACTTGTTTACTGCCTCTATGGCGCCTTCATTGCTTCCATACTGTGTACCACCAAGATGGGATTTCAGTTTTGGAAACAGATAGAAGTCAGAAGGAGCCATATCAGGAGAATATGGGGGATGAGGAAGGCTTTCAAACCCACATTCAGTCACAGCAATCATGGCAACTTGTGATGTGTGGGCAGGGGCGTTGTCCTGCAAGAGCAGAACACCACGAGTCAGTTTTCCTCGCCTTCCTGGCATAGCCGCCTCAATTTGCCTGCATGATATGCACCGTTTATCATGGGACCTTGCTCAAGATAATCAATCATGATCAGACCTTGACAATCCCAAAAGATTGAGGCCATCACCTTCCCTGCTGAATGAACCTTCTTAAATTTCTTAGGCGTGGGTGAGCCAGGGTGCTTCCATTGTTTGCTCTGCATTTTTGACTCTTGGTCAAAGCGGTGAATCCATGTCTCATCTTGGGTTACAACTCGCTTGATAAAATAGCTGGGATCATCTTCATAGCGAGACAGGAGATACCTAGAAATATCGAGCCGAGTCCTTTTCTTATAAACGGTCAACATTCGGGACACCCATCTTGATGAAACCTTTGACATACCTAAGATTTAGGATTGGTTGTACTGCCCCAAAACTTATGCCCACTTTGCTAGCTATGCTTCGCAGGTCTCACCTTCTATCACATATAACCAGGGTGTGTGCACGACCTTGATATTTTCATCAGCGGTGGCATCTTTGGGGCGGCCAGACCTGTCCATCATCCTCAATTATTTCTCTTTCCCTCTTAAACTCTGCTGCCTATTTTTCCACTGTTCTATAAGGAGGAGACTCCTTCCCAAGGGTTTCCATGAAGAATTTCCTTGGGAGGCATTCCTTTCTTACAGAAGTACTTGATAACCGCTCTGATTTCAAGTTTCTCTATTTTGCAAATGTGTCGCACCCTCCTCTCTTAAAAGTGCTTTACATAAGCAAACAAGCATGACTGCATGCTTTTCACACTCCCAATGTATGACCGACTGACAAAGATTTTAATTCAATGAATCTCACCGAAGCATATCGAGCCAAGAACTTGTTGATCACACCTTGTTTTTAAAAGGAAAAACGCTCTTATGCAATGATTCACCACACAAACTGCTTTGCTTGAGTCAGTCCTGGAACAAGCAGGATTTAAACCAACAAACACTAACATGACAACCATCAGACCTACCAGCTCATGTCAATTGCTATGATCTGGAACCTTTGAATGCAAAATCTAAAATTGGAATTGACTTGGTCTATATATAGGATCTTGCATGAGTGCTCAAGTGTTATAAATTTATTAAATGAGCTGAGGAAAAGATATAAAATGCGAGGTAGCGGCCAAGTATTTTATCAATTTTTAGCCTGCTTAATAAATTCAAAAACGAGGGAGCATGGATGGTAGATTCTTACAATGATATGACACTAAACATAGTTTGAAATCACATCTATTGATGGGAATTTTTTTCAATTTTGCCATATATGCTACGTTATTATGGCCCTCATCACGTAACGTTACTAAACATGTAAACCACAAGTGGCTTACAGATTTTAATGCATGGCGTTATATCACTCCCAGACGCGACTTCATATGATAATTTTGACTAATCAAACTGCAAACACATACATATGTATAATCAAATCAATTTGTGGAGAAATCAGACAGCTAGTAATTGATCAGACTGATATCAAATTGATCAGGAACTATATTGGTTTGCACCAGAATTTTCCATTTGAGTAATTAGGTTTCAGAGCTTAACTGGTTAAATCTTCGTCTGCTAGTGACAGTTTTGTCATCGACTGATTATAGATATAAACTTTGCAAACAGTTTGGACCCAGATCAAGCCTGACATAAAGTCAGGCTTGATCTGAATCCAAACTGTTTGACATTCAGATGGAAATCCTTAAAGAATTTTTCGAAAATTTTAATTTTGAAGAATATCAGCAGACGGCAAAAAACTAAAAATAGAATTACCCAGCATGCAAAGTGCTAATACCTGCCTATTATTGATGGCTGCTTCATTAACCCAACAAGTGATCTAATCATGAGATCATGATAATCTCTACAATTATTCCTTTGATCTCCTGAAATTGTCTTTTTTCATACTTTCGATTTACTGTAACCAATTGTCGGCTTAGGGCAACATATTAAGAACAGAAATGAGTCTTGTCTTTTTCAATGATGAAAAGGGAGCTTTGGAAAACAGAGCTTTGCCAGTGACATCTTTTGTTATCTGTTGATAACTTTTGAAAACAGTTTGTGCCCATATCAGGCCAGACAGAAAGTCAGACCTGATCTCGATCCAAACTGTTTGACCCTCCGATGGAAGGTAGCAATAATGCTTGGCACTGATACCAGAAGTTTCAAGGGTACATTCAAGAAATTATTCACACTATTACCAAATCTCAAGGTAACATTTAAGATGTTATAGTTGGCACTGATACGTACCAAGTTTCAATGTGTCATTCAAGGAATTATGCTTGAGATTGGTACCAAATTTCAAGATAACATTTGAGAAATTATGCTAGGCACTGATTCCAAGTTACAAAGTGTTATTTTAGAAAAAATGTTTGACACTGATGCCAAGTACAAGTTGACATTTAAGAAAGTATGCTTGGCACTGATACCATGTTTCAAGGTGACACTGATAGAAATTATGCTTGATACTGAGACCGAGTTTCAGAATGAGATGTAAGAAATTTTACTTGGCACTGAGACCAAATTTCAGGGTGACATGTAAGAAATTTTACTTGGCACTGAGACCAAATTTCAGGGTGACATGTAAGAAATTTTACTTGGCACTGAGACCAAATTTCAGGGTGACATGTAAGAAATTTTACTTGGCACTGAGACCAAATTTCAGGGTGACATGTAAGAAAGTATGCTTGGCATTGGTACCAAGTTACAAAGTGCCATTTTAGAAATAATGTTTGACACTGATACCTAGTTTTAAGGTAGCATTTTAGAAATTATGCTTGACATTGATACCAAGTTTCAAGGTGACACTGATAGAATTTATGCTTGACACTGATACCAAGTTTCAAGGTTACATGTAAGGAATTATTCCTGGCACTGATACCAAGTTTCAAGTTGACATGTAAGAAATTATGATTGACACTGATACCAAGTTTCAAGTTGACATGTAAGAAATTATGATTGACACTGATACCAAGTTTCAAGTTGACATGTGAGAACTTATACTTGACACTGATACCAAGTTTCAAGTTGACATGTGAGAACTTATACTTGACACTGATACCAAGTTTCAAGTTGACATGTGAGAACTTATACTTGACACTGATACCAAGTTTCAAGTTGACATGTGAGAACTTATACTTGACACTGATACCAAGTTTCAAGTTGACATGTGAGAACTTATACTTGACACTGATACCAAGTTTCAAGTTGACACTGATACCAAGTTTCAAGTTGACATGTAAGAAATTATGATTCACACTGATAACGATTATCAAGGTGACACATAAGATCTAGGCCTTAGAATAGGATTCTGAGAACTAATTTCTGTGACAATCTTATTTCAGTTAAAGGGCAAGACAAAGGCCCTATAAAAGCTCTCCGACCACAGATAGAGAATCCAGACACATTGAGAGCTAGGATAACAGGGTTATCATCAAACCACAACTATAGATTTTATGTGTGGGCAAGAACCAACTCAGGGCGTGGTGAACCCATCTTCTTAGATGTTAGAACAAAAAATGGAGAACGTAAGTCTCTATCATCAATTCATGGGTTAACTCTTTGCATGCTTGGCAATTTTGTATGTTTTTGTTGTCAACTGCTGAATTTTTTAAAAGTTAACTTTTTTGAAAAAATGTTTCAAGAATACCATCAGAGTGTCAAATGGTTTAGATCCAGGTTGGGACCGACAGTATGTCAGTCCTGATCTGGGTCCAAAGTGTTTGCAAAGCTTATCAGCAAAAGACAAAAGGAAAGAGTTAGTATTATGTTCTATAATCTTTTTTGGTTGCCTCTTCTCTTTTCACTATATTCATACCTGCCAGTTGTAACTTTTGCGTCCTGCTGATAACTTCTGCAAATATTAGTTTGGACTCAGATCAGGACCCCCAAAATGTTGGTTCTGATCTGGATCAAAACTGCTTGTTACCCTGATTGTCTTCGGAATTTTGTTTTAAAGATCAGAAAACAGAAACATACAAAATTTCCAAGCATGCACTGAAGGCTGCTTGCTTTTTGTTCATTTATAGAACTTGTATATATAATCATGTATGTAGCATGTTTATTTTGTAATATACAAGTAACTGAACTGCTGCTACTTGTTTCATAGTGGTCTGTGTGTCCTTGATATTCTCATGATAAATAGTCCCTTGGCTCTGTTGTATTCAGAATGGCCTATGGTAATGTTCTAAAATTTTGAACACTTTTCTCTTTCTGTCCTCAAATAACATGTTGGTTATCAGGGCTGGAACTCACAAAATGATAGTCAATAAAGCAAAAAGGGAGGACCCTGATCAGATTGCTTCTTCAGAAGCAGTCTGATCTGGGTCTGCCACGTTTGTCAAGGCTTTTGCGGCAAGCAACTACTGTTCAAAAAGTCTTTTGTTGTCATTTTGAGTGCAAAAGTGCTAGATTATTTTTGGGATGAAGCTTCATGACATTTTATCTCTACAAAAAATGAAGTCTCTATTGTGGGAACAGAAATGATTAAACAGTCACTGTTTGCATCATGAGGCTAGTTGCATGATGTCAAACATTCATTTTAAAGGTTTCACAGCCTCAGATTTCTTTTCTTGCATATGGTGTCTTCTTCCAAAACTTTCAGGGATGTATTATTGCAGTAGCACTTTTGCTGTTACAGATATAAAAATGTTTAATGTAGAAGAGTTGTGTCTACATGTCACTGTTTCTGCTGTTGCATACATGAAAACGACAATGTGCTCAGAAGTTGTCTCTGCATGTTACTATTTCTGCAGATATAGATCTGATTGTTGTCTCTGCAGATAATAATGGTTTCTGCTATACCTCAGTTAGTCAAAATTCCTCTGTTTGTGGATAGCGACTCTAAAGAACTTAAAAAAAAAATAACCATTGGAAATTCTTGTTGTTCTTATCCACTATGGAACAAGTTAAATGGTAGTGTTTATGGTCATCATTACTGCTCATTCTTGACTGAAGATTCCACACCATTTGATACAATAAATTAGAGATAGTCTGAGATGAAAATTTCCAAATTCTCTGTACAGTAAAACCTGTGTAAAACGGCCACTCTCAAAAAGACAGAAAAAAGGTTTTCAAGACCAATTATCGCTTAATGCAGGTCAAAAGTACTGCAGAATGCTCCAAAGGGAGCATTCTGCAATACTGTCGACCTTCATTAAGCTACCATTTGTCATTAAGATCTTTGTTTTGTCTATTTTTTGTATGTACATGTATAGGACTTTTATGTTTAGTAGAAATTAGAAATGTTTGAACCGATTCCATCGGGTAAGAAAGTTGAATTTATGGGTATAGAAAGCTGCATTCTAATGATGTAAACTTCAGTGAGGCAGGAATATAGTCATCAGGTAAGGCAATGCTTTATATTTTGGTGACCCCATAGGTCCAGATATGCAAATCTTTGGAGAGTAAAATTGTGATTATTTTCTTATCCATCAGTTTAAGAATATGTTTTGGGTGCTCAAAAGAACTGTCTCAGTGAGACGGTTCTTTTGAGTCCCCACAACATATGTTTGGTTGAGAAATAAGAACATTAATATTCCATTACACACTCTTATCTGGAGGCCTATCAGGTCACAATACCTAGTTTCCAGAAGGCAATTGGATGGCTTGTTGGAACCGAGGTAAGTATCTAATAATACTGGCGGTTTTCTTAAGATGGGAGAATTGTAGACACTGGTTTATGTTTTACCCCAAACTTGATATTTTTGCAAACGTCATGAGTTTGTCCTCTGTGGACACCATCCCCACTCTCATAATCTCGGTCTCATAAGTACATAGTTCTTATTCATGACTTCACAATCTATCATGGTTGGTTACAGGGACTCAGAAGATGCCACCAAGGCAGTATAACTGTACTCAGTTTACCAGTCCTAGGAACAGCGTCAGTGCCATTCATAGTACTCCATTTGGCTGCTAGGGAAAACTGATCAGATGGAGTATTAATTTTTTTTTTTTTTTGTTACTTTCTATTTGTCTGATAAACCTGTATCAGTCAGGGAACTCTACAACCTCTTTAATATGGCTGTACCCAGGGTCCACCACCCAGACTTGCAGGCATATTCTCCGACATGGTAATGCACAGAATACCTGCGCTAAATGCAAGGGGAGATACCTAGCCTGGCAACCTTTGCTGACATTCTGTATCAGTCGGCAGTCTCTGACTGTCTTGACTTGCAGGTCCAAATGCAGGGTCAAGGTCAACTGGAATCCTGCTTAGTGGCAGGTGCTACCGGCATGTCAGGCTCTGCAACTTCTCTATTGTTCTCTGCAAAGTGCCTGGCTTAAAGGTTCTAATTAGACAAGCTGAGCCAACACTAGCCTTTGTATTGGGTTACTTGTGAACTGTATCTTCGCGATTGTATATAATACCAAGTTACTGAGTTTGATGCTAGTCTTACGATCATTCATGTCTGTGTTGGGTCTTCATGGCCAAAGTTATATTGTGAAATGGAATGTTGATTGTTGTTATAAATATAGAATTTAACTAGTGTTTATACTGGAATTATTTCTTATAAATTTTACTTTGCTGTCGAAATTCTGAATAAAGAATCTGACCAGCGATTTTACTTGAATTATTTCATATAAATTTTACTTTGCTGTTGAAATTCTCAATATAGAATCTGACCAGCGTTTTTACTTGAATTATTTCATATAAATTTTACTTTGCTGTCGAAATTCGGACTCCAGATTATATCTATAATATAAAATGTTCATTTGATTACTTGTAGTGGTTTGAAATGGCCGTAGGGACTTGACACTCGCAGGTCATGTCAAGGAGACACTAAGGCTATAGAAAACAAAATAATTCAATTGCTATTGCATGATACATGATAATTTCTGGCATATATATGTATTATGCACCATAGAGATATCTGGTTAGTTTCAGATTGCATAGCATTGCCTCTGGTATGATAAATGTTCCAAAATTTTGAACACTAATTGCCTGACGATAAAAGTGCAGACCCAAATCTGACTACTCTAATTGCCTGACCAAAAGGCATGGAAAAACAGTGCAGACCCAGATCAGACAAACAGTGCAGTCCCACTGCATACAAACAGTGCAGACCCAGATCTGACTACTCTAATTGCCTGACCAAAAGGCATGGAAGAACGTGCAGACCCAGATCGGACTACACCGATTGCCTGACCAAAAAGCATGGAAAAACAGTGCAGACCCAGATCAGACAAACAGTGCAGTCCCACTGCATACAAACAGTGAAGACCCAGATCAGCCTGCTTCTGAAGAAGCAGTCTGATCAGGGCCTTCCCTGTTAGCTATTCTCACAAGTATCTTAAAACCTAAGTGTTCAAATTTTTGGAACAATTACTGTAGTTATGTTACAATACTTTTCTGGCATAGATCATCTAAACTCATCTCCTGAAAACCTGTCCTTATAGTTTTCAACCCAGCTAAGCACTCAAATCAAATTTCTCAGCAACATAAACTAGCTAGAATATTAAAATATTGGATACAGCCAATATAGTTATTATACTTTATTGAAGGCAACTGACAAAGGCTTTGATAGGCAGGCTGGTCTGCACCTTTTTGTTTGCAAACAGGTTTTCTCACAAGCTGGCTCGAAGCATGTTTTAGCACTTGGCTCTGTAGATGAATAGATGCATTACAATGTTGAGTTTAAAATCACAAACAGTTTCATATCCATTCTTAATAATACTCCAACATTGATACTTTTATTAACATTGACCAGTTAACATTGACCAGTTATGTACTGGGCAGCCCTTATTGATGCATGTTTGGAACCTTTCTTTATTTTGTACCAACATGTAAAACTTGCAAATCATTTTGCGTGGATAAAACTTGCAAATCATTTTGCGTGGGTAAAACTTGCAAATCATTTTGCGTAGGTAAAACTTGCAAATCATTTTGCGTGGGTAAAACTTGCAAATCATTTTGCGTGGGTAAAACTTGCAAATTATTTTGCGTGGGTAAAACTTGCAAATCATTTTGCATAGATAAGAATGTTAACACCATTCTGAATGCAATAAACCACAGTGAACATGCTTTAAAGCCACAAGAACATTGTCAATTACTCTCTATTAACCCATTTAAGCCGAATGGAAATTTCAATCCTTATAAATTAGACGTATCCATTTCAAATTTAAGAGTTGTTTGGTGGCAAGTTTCAATTTCATTCAAATTTTTTAAGTATATTCTGTATGCAAGCAGTGCAAAACCTGATCAGACGACACATTCTGTGGCATCTGATCTGGTTTTGCACTGTTTGCCTACGTCCCACAAAAAGGACGCTAGGCTTATATGGGTTAAACTCTCTGCTTAAAAGACGCTGTAGTTAACAGTAAAGTGCCATGACTACAGTTGAAATTGACAAATTTTCACTTGGCCATTGGTTTAATTGTTCAAGTATGGTTAGGCTTAAGATTTCTTCTGTCAGCTGACAATTCACAAAATGTCATGAAATTTGAAGTAAGTAAGGGTGCAAAGATCAGGAATCGATACAATCAAGTACCACACCTGACCCAGGATACCAATGGGAAAGTGACAAACTCACAGTAGACACCACAAACGAGAGCCAAGAGGTCAGCCCTTTCCCAGCAGGTGACCACAAAGCACATATAAACCGACGCGCACAAAGACATAGCAAACACAAGACAGAACAAAAACATAAAAGATCCACAAAAGAAGTATCGCCTTGGAACGCCTTATTGGGTTTAGTAAAGCAGCGCAATAGTTGAAATTGCTGTCTGCTGCAAATATTTGGTGACACTCTTAGGATTAAAATGAAATTTCCAAGCCCACTGTGCTTTTATATAATTTGTTTTCTTTTACAAGTCTTAACTTTATTTTGAAAATCTGCTTCTAGCAGATTCATCTGTCTATTTCTATTCTTACAATGTTTCTTTATTGCCTCCCTGTGGATTAAGTTCTAGGAAATTCTCCCGATTTTACCCATATAAAACCAATATATTTTGCATATCCAAATTTACATTTTAAATAATCCCCTATTCTATAAACGCCGTCAGAGTTTCTGCTATATTGATGATTGTTAGTGAATTATCTAAGTCTGATTTAAGTCTCTTGATACCAGCGTAGTTAAACTCTACAAGTTTTTAAGGCTAAATGTTAAGCTTGAATAATAGTAGAGAATTTTAAAATGTCTACGTTTCTGCTATAATACATTATTCATGCGGCATGCAAAACACTTGTTAGCATTTTCTTTCTGCACAAATATAATGATTGTACAAAAAAGATAGAAATCAGTTTAGTACATAAAATAAATGGCATTAAATAATATTCATCTTTTGTTAAAAATCATTTTTGCCAATGTAGGCTCTTGTAAATTAGTGCTGTCATTATATGTCAGTAATATCACTCAATTGGAACTGCCTCTGACAATTCCGTGGAATTCTGTGGAATCAGACCGTGGATGTACATCGATATTTTATTGAAAAATGCATAAACTTCATTAATTCTTTGGGGAATAAGAAAAATAGATTTTGATAGGGCTGAACCCACATGCTACAGAACTAATTTTCCTTACGCCAGTTCCGGCTATGACTTGATGGTTCCAATTTAGAAAGTCAGCACTTAAATGTAGATATGGTATTCCTCTTTGAGAATTTGCTTGATTAATGTAGATTAGTTTTTCAAGCCTTTATAGTTGCATGAATCTCTTGTGTTTTGATTCTTATATTTAAACTGCTAGAAATAGATTCTTTAGGTTTATTTTCTTTACTGTATTCCGTGTGGACTGATGTTGCTGATCTGTAAATTGATGCCTTAATTTGCAAGAAATACTTTTTACTATACTAACTCTGCCTATTGTATTGGGAAATTTTGCATGCTTTTTTGTTGTCTGCTGATTTTTTCAAAATCAACTTTATTGAAAAATTCTTTCAGGAATACCATCAGAGTGTCAAACAGTGTGGATCCAGATCAGGCCTGATGTATTATCAGGCCTATTCAAGATTCAAACTGTTTGAAAAAGTTATCAGCAGACGGCACTAGAAGGTAAAGAGCTAATACTATCTTTTGTCCTAGTATAGCTTTCTATGAAAATGCTAACAGTGTCATATATATATGATAGCTTTTTCATGTCCCTTGTGCATGATCCATTTTTCTAAAGTTTCTGGTTCTATTTGCCATACATTTGCTCCGAGTATCTGATAAAAGTTCATGATTGTATCAGGGATTGTGATACCGTACATTTCTTTAACTTTTTCCTGGCTTTGTCTGCTGATAACCTTTGCAAACAGTTTGGACCCAGATCAGTCCTGATCTGGATTCAAACTTTTTGAGACTGGCTCTGACGATATTCTTAAAAATATTTTGGAAAAAGATAACTAAAACAAAAATCCGCTACATAAAGTAGTAACCATGCTCAGCTTTCATATGTATATACATTTATCACATGATGTCACGTCTGGGAGTGATCTAAGACCATGTAATAAAATCTTTACATATTGAATAACATTTTGTAATGATGTCCACAATGGCAAAAGCTTAATGTTTTCATGCCAAAAATGCATTTCAAAATAACTTTGACTGTAAATAGGTATCAACTTCAGTTTGACTGATAGTACAGTGTTGTCACATACATGCCATACCTCACACTGTGAGATAAAATCTCACCGAATTTGGCCCTTCTGAAATCCGATTCTCATAAGATTTTCCAATTCTCACAGAATTTTCAGACCATCTAAAAACACATTTTATAAAGAATCTAGAATGCGCAGTTGATGGGGCGCCATTGCAAATCCCCACGCTAAAGTTTTTGACCCACCCAGCACCCCCAAGTCCCACCCCTGGGGCATGACACCAGCAACAGAATAAAAATTCTGTTCAATATGTTTTCTATCTTTTATTTGTAAGAACGCACGCAAAGTTTGGTATAAAAATCTTAGAATTGACATGGTAGTCAAAATTTAATGATATTTGACCTTTTGACCTCACCCCAAGGTCACCAGTTGACCCGATGATGAAAATTTTACTTGCATTCTGTTCTGCTTGTCATCCCCATTGATTTGATATGCCTTATGACCATGTTTGAAAAAAAGAAATACCCCCTGGGCACCCCCAGTGCCTCAAAGTCCCACCCCTGGGGGCATGACCCAGGCAACAGAATGAAAATCCCATCTGATATGCTTTGTATCTTTCATTTGTGAGAACACGCACAAAGTTTGGTATAAAAATCTTTGAAATTGACTTTGTAATTGAAATTAAATATTTGACCTTTTGACCCCTCCCCAGGGAGCGGGGCCAAAATAAAGTTTGATGTTGCACGCCCCATTCATGTGAGTAACTCACACACCAAATTTGGTTAAATTTCGTCCAATGGTTTAGGAGGAGAGAGCATAACGGACAGACAGACCGACGGACGGACGGACGGAGGGGATTACAATATTCCATTCCCTTTTTTAAAAAAGCGTGGGGATAATAATCATAAATCACACTGTTGTGTTTATCACAAGTTTCTTACATTAAAATAAAAGCTTTTTGGTTATTTTAGGGGAGTTCCAAAGTGTTTTTTGTGAAAATCTCGCAGAATTTTATCAAATCTCCCTTAAAATTTTTGTTTATCTCACAGATTTCAGTCCAGCTCATGGCATGTATGTTGTCAACAAGCAAGTGTATATGAGAAGCAACTTGTTGCAACTGAAGGTGGATGGGCTGTATAAAAATGGGTACTTTGACTAACAGCATAGACTCGGACAAGATGCTCCAGAATGCGGTATCTTGTCAGGACTATACTGTTTACTAAGATAAAAATTATCTTAACCCTTTAACTCATAGAGACGCCTTTTAATACTTTTGCAAACTGAGCAGACCCAGATCAGGCAGCTCTTGTAAGAGCTGCCTGATTAGGGTCTACTCTGTTTGCTGATGGAAATATGATATATCTGATCCTACACAAGTGGACCTGACAAGGAATTACTTCGTTTTAGGTACAAATGTGAAAGTTTATACAATTATTCGTAACGGGTGGAGCCTAGCATAAATATTAATGAAGGAAAGGGTTAAACTATATAAAAGTCCATTCAAACTGTTCTGTTTCTATCTCGATGGAAGTTTCCATCAGTCTCAAGTGTTAAGGTTAATGTCTGCTCCTGTCTCACTTCAGCTCCAGACACTCCTCAACCTAAATTCACGACCCTCGACCAAACCAGTGTCAATATCACATGGACACCTTACAGACTCGTGGATGTTGATTATATCCTAGAATATAGACCAACAGGTATTATACATGTCTACCATGTTGTCTACCTTCTTCTCTTTATAAATATTCTCATCCAGAAGGGTTGGCTGAAAATGTTTTGTCTAAAGTTAAGATTAAAATGCAGATTTTTTATGCTGGATTTGATATTTAATGTCAAGGGCAACAGCTGTGTTTATATCAATTTTACCTAACCATACTTATCCTAGGCAGGCCTAAACCAAAATGTCTTGTCAGTGCTCAGTGCACATCCTTTTGTCAGTAACTGACAACTGCTACACTCGAGTTAGCAGAATATATATTGCCATGCTGAATCAAAATGTTTACTGGCTATGTAATAATTAATAGCTTCCTTCCCTCCATTGATTCCTTGATGTAGCATAAAGAAATGCATTGCCAACTCCATGCTGCCATCATTGAATGTAATCCCTTTGGGTAACTATACTATTGCCATAAAGTTAAGCATATTCCATTTGATAACACCACTTAGGTTTTAGAAACAGTAAGAATGGAAACTTTTGAGAGATACCAAAAATTAATTGTGGGAGACATCAAAATCAGAATACCAGCGATTTGATAAAGAAAAGCCAGTAAATCTCTGACTTGTTTATAGGCTGCAAACACCTTACAAAAGTACCCATAAATTTTACAAAATTCAATGAAAACAGCATGGAGGCCAAGAGTCATCAAAACTTTTACAATAAGGCCGCAATTGTTGTAATTTCTTCAAAACTTTCTCTTTGGAGCATACACTTTCAGGATCTGGTGCAAAACGTCACGAAATGGCTCATAATAATCCACTACTTCCGGTTTATGTTGTGAATAGCCTTCACACTGTTGAATAACAACTCGCACATTTTCATCATAGGGAGCGCAGTGGCTCAGTGGTAGAGTGCTTGACTCGAGACCGAAGGGCCGCGGGTTCGAGCCTCACAGGCGTCACTGCGTTGTGTCCTTGAGCAAGAACATTAATCCTAGCTTAGTACTGGTTCAACCCAGGAAGACCCGTCCCTTTATAACTGAAAGATTGTTGATGGGACGTAAAGAATCAAATCAAACAAAACATGTTCATCATTAAATTCACTGGGTACATGCATTCAAGACATGAAATCCTGTCCCACTCATGCTGTAGAGTCTAGCAAAATTCACAATGGTTTTGATACGGCTGGTTCATGGTTTCAAACACGTCAGCAGAGCTTGTCCCAAACGCGTTTGATAGGGTTCAAGTCCCGCAACAAGCTCGGCTGTGGAAGACTAGCGATGTTCTGTTGATTTTTGCATTCCTAGATGATGTGAGTACAGTGGGGTCTTGCAATGTCATCTCGGAGCTCAATGTTCTGGCCATCTAGTGAGTCCAAGGGTGACCTAAAACCAGATTCCAGGATTTCGCCCTGGTACTTTTGAGTGTTAAAGTCCCAGTAACCACCTTTAACTGTATCAGGTGGTCGTCAGATAATGCACCACTTACCAAAATGCTTCAGTAACAATTCCTTGCACTCAAGAATCAATGTAGACCTTTTCCTTTTTCTAATACTGCCACTCTCTCTGGTCTGCTTAGCACTGTAAGACATGTTTAATACCCTTGCAATGTCATCTTGTTTCATACCAGTGTTCCTAAAATCAATTTTACACATTATGTCCTCTTTCTTCTTTTAAGATTTATCCAACATACGCATTTTAAGGCTATTTCATGATTCAACAGCAAAAGAAATTCATTCTTGCATATCAACTCCTGGACAGTACTGTGTCGTAAACTTCCCGTTCATGGACAGTAGTGAATGAAACCAATCGAACTTTACCAAATGTGGTAGCCAAAATACAAGTGTACATGTTGAATAAAACCCAAAACTCAAATTATTCTTCATTTCTTCGAAAATCAGGATCGTATAAAAAAATATGCTTAACTTTATGGCAATAGTATATATATTCCTCATAGGAAATACCATGTAATCCCTTTATAACACACTTGGAATCTAACATAATTGAGCCGTGACACATGATTTCCAACAATGTGGCATTTTGACAAGAGTAGACTCAGACGGGCCTGTGCAGCCTCCTTTTAAGCTTAGGAACTCCAAATGATGTTCGGTCAGCAGCTTAACAGTCATAGAGTATTCAAAGCGACTAGCAAAGGCTCTGATCAGACTGCATGTATGCGCAGGCTGGTCTGAGCCTTTGTTGGTTGCACATACCACATTGTTGGAAATCTCGTGTCGCGGCTCATATATACTATAATGTGAATGGAAATTGTTCAAAATTTGGAAACATTTATGACCCATTGAAAAAAAATAACAGTTTTTTCATAACATGAACTTAAAACTTTTCAGCCAACCTCATAATTGATCACATATTTCCATTTTTATTTTATATTAGAGGAGTCATATAAATTGGAAAAAAATATCACTAAAATGTAACATTAATTCAAATTGTTTTTCTTAATGCATCTGTGAAAATGCAATCTTCTTTAAAATATTACTGCATGCAATATAGCAATAAACACATTAGCAACAATAAAACAATAGCATATTTAACTCTCATCATGCAAAATAGGATCTTGCCTAAGATAAAGAAGGCAACAGACTTCCATTCTCAGGAATAGTCAGTCAGCAATTTAGCCTATATGGACTTGTTTAGTGAATCACCAACATATTTTTGCGAAATAATTTTCATTTCCATCGTATCACTGATAATATTTATCATATGATGTAATGTCAGGGAATGCATTCAAATTTATAATTTGCTAGTGGTTTAAATGATATTTAGCTTGAGCTTTACACAGCAAAAACAGATTGTCAAAGTATTTTTAGTGTCATAAGATAAATATCATTATAACATTGGTACTCCTGTATTATTGAATTTATTGAACTAGTTGCAAAAAAAGATGAAATACTCGTCAAACCTTGCATTTTATCTTAACAACTTGTTAATAAAATCGATAATATAAGTGCTAAATCATGAGCATTCTGTATATCAAACATATCACTATAATATAACATAACTGAATACCCTGTATATGTTAAATGGTAAAAATGAATGGCCAATAGTGTAGACTGAGATCAAACTGCTGCAATACCCTTAAACTTTTCTTAATTCATCTGAAATCTGTTCTGTTTGTGGCGGTAACAGCCATAGTTTCCTTGAAACTGCCTAGATTTTGTGGACGCCTTCACACCTTACACTTCTCTGTTAGTAGGCTGCCAAAAATAGTAGTGATCATGTGACTTTTAAATATTCCCCTCACGTGATCCAATAGTTAGGAAATGATAACAAGAGATCTGCACTCACTCTTTTCTGTTGGAAAAGAAACTGGCCTGAGCATATCTCAAAATGCTCATCTTCATGATAATTGCCTTTTGTAGGCAAGTTTCTTTGGTAATAATTTAATACTCATAGACCATCGTTGGATAGAGAATTTTTGCGCTCCCTCAATATGATGATTCACAGAATCAAAACTCCTCCTGCTATAAAACAGTGAGCACACCGGATGGGCGGCAATCAAAAACGTTTATACTATCAACAAACGCAGATCAAATAGTATTAAAAACAGAGTTTTCTATTGAATAGGGCGACAAATGGCAGTCAAAAACACTGTTTCTAACGATTTTCGATCCATTTTCGTCTAGTGGTGAGAGTGTTTTGGATTGCCACCTATCTCGTGTGTGGAGAAGTGACTCAAATAAGGCAGATTTTCTCACCTAAATTACCTACTAAAATGGTCTTTGGGTACAAGGTTCATATTCATGAATGCTGTACCATAAAATTGTCTGCCATTGTTGTGATAATTTGCTAGAAGGGTAATTCTGTTAGTTGGCGGAAATTTAACTAATATAGACAAACTGTTTTCTCAGACATAAATTTTACAATTTCCTACCAGTTCTTTCTTGGTAAAACAATTAATACAATGTCTATTTGCAATCCCTAGGTTTACTTCTTTAATCAATTCCCTTAAGTGGGCAGCTTGTATAAAATTACTCACAAGCCTTCTGATACAGAATTAGAAAGAGAGGCTAATGGCGTCTGAATTTTTTTTTTTAGTCTCATTGATTTCTGCATTTCACATTCTATGTTTTCAAGGATCAAACACCTTGATGGAAAAAGACACACGCTTATATAACAGTCTTTGTTGTTTTTGCTGCATTCATTTTAGACCTACCATCTATTTTTCCTTACCTGAGTTCTTTGCTATCCATTTGCCTGCTATTGTCATCTGCTGATAACCTTTGCAAACAGTTTGGAACCAGGTTAGGCAAGACATAATGTCAAACCTGATTTGAATCCAAACTGTTTGACACTGATAAAATGCCTGAAACAATATTTTGAGAAAAAAATATTTATGAAAGAAAATCAGCAGATGACAAAATAAAACATTCAAAATTACCCAGCATTCAAATTAGAGTGAATTGCCAGCAATGATGGAATAATGCCAGTTACAGATTCATAAGCTAATTGGCGTCTTTGTAGATTGGTGTGTTTCAAGCCACAGTTCAGTATCAGCACACTACCTAATAAATGTAATGTGCAGCCAATGAATGACTTATATATACCATACATCCGTATCAGCCTTCATGCCGGGCCACTTTAGATTTAACTCTTCTGGCTATATTAGGATACAAAGTCTCTCCTTTTAGACTGCAAAGACTCGTATCAGCCTGCACAATTGTGCAGGCTGATACGAGTCTTTGCTGTCCACATAAGGAAAGATGCATTTTCCTACCTTGTGATAATATGGATTTTCGACTCTCAAGTTGGTTGTTAGTTTAACATAAAACAGCTATTCTGTAAATATCCTGTAGACATAGTCTTACATTGATGCAGACAAAGCAGGACTTGAAACAATTTTAGAAGATTTTTATGGTCGTCAAGAGCGCCATATCTTTAGAATTAGTCTGGTTGCAGGGAGAATCTTTATGTTATTTGACTTAAGGGATACCTTTGTTTGTTTTTCTTCTGCTTTGAAGTAATGAGGATTTTGACCCAGATCTTAGCGATTGTGTCCAATCATTGGAAGTGCAAGTAAAGGGGACATAAAAGTTTTGAAATGGTTTTCCGTTGATGAGTTGGTTTAACCGCATTTTTGGTTTCGACTTGACAATTTCTTGTGTGCAGCTCATACCACTTGAAACAACTAGTGTTTTCTGACAAAGCTTGCAGCCATTCACATTATTGGTTCATGCCTAAGATTTGCATGAACAGATTTGGTGACCTTGACCTACTATCAAGGTCAGGGTTTGGATTGATTGAAATGTACCATAGTTTCTTGATCCCAATTCTAAGGTAACAGGAGTTCAATATCTATATGGACAGCTGTTTTAGTTTAACCCTTAAAGTAAAGTGCCACCTATATTTTGCAGCAGACGACAATTTAAAATTTTGCCGCTTTTTCCAAAATAACGAATAAGGCATGATACTTCATGGGAATCATCTGCTGGAAATATCGTACCTTATTTTTTTCAAAACTTGGGAAAGATGTCTCAGAATTTGTCGTCTGCGGCGCTTTAAGGGTTAATAAGTGTCATAAAGCTTTTTTTTGTAGCTGAGCTTTAAGCAATATTTTGAGAACTTTATCACTGAATTCACCCACACATTTGGTTAGAATTGTCTGTAGAATAAATGTAGTCAGAGAATTTGCACTTTTTGTCTATCTGCTTGCAAGGCGCAGCTGTATTCTATTCAAAAGACAAATGAAATATAGGCAAAATGTAGTTCTGACAGAACTAGTTATTGTAACAAATTTTGCCATGCATACACATATCATATGTTTCAAACAGCTAAAACATTCTGAAACATATTATTTTTGTTATGACTTAATTCTACTCTCTCCTATTCCTCTCTTATATTTTTCTTCAATTATGATAGATAGGCCTGATCAGTGTCTACACTATTTGCCATTCTGTAGCTACAAATTGCTCATATCATCATCATCATCATCATCATCACCATCATCATCATCATCAAGCATTCAAATATTAGGCTACTTTTGCGTAGGATTTGGGGTGTCCAAATACTAATCTTTTCTCTGTACAGTTTTTATTTCTGACTGCAATTTTTTTGAATGGTTGCTCCTGCAGGTGACGCCATCTGGAGCACAACCAACTCTGAGTGGGGCCGCTCCTGGATGGTCATCAATGACTTAATGCCCAATACAGAGTACGAAGTTAAGGTCATTGCCAAAAATAAATTTGGGGACACAGCCTCTAGTACCCTGTACAGGGTGACAACACAGCCCAGAGCAGGTAAGACTTAACTCTGTCAAAATTTGGCTGTTCTACTGTCATGCCAACCAAGGGTGACAGTGACGTAATACTTTGTTTAGAATTGCTAAGTACAACACTTACGTGTACACTTCACTTGAGCTAACGCAAATCGATAGATCACTTGTGTATTAATCCTATCCTGTGGATAGGATTAATACACAAGTGATCTACCAATTATAAGTCCCTGATAACTTTGTAAACAATATATGAAGTCACTGTCACTCTTGGCTGGCAGGACAGTAAGTGTAACAGATCTTAGAATAGATAAGCAACCGTAGAATGGACAAGGAAAAAAGGTAGGTTAGTTTAACCACAGTAAAACCTGTCTTAAGCAGCCACTCAAAAATAGACAAAACAAAGATCTTAATGACAAATGGTAGCTTAATGAAGGTCGAAAGTATTGCAGAATGCTCCCCTTGGAGCATTCTGCAATACTTTTGACCTGCATAGAGCGATAATCGATCTTTAAAACCAATTTTTGCTAGCTTTTTGAGTGGCCGCTTAAGACAGGTTTTACTGTAATTTAAAGTGTCTCTTAGAACTGTAGCAGATGACATTCTTAGATTTTCTTGCATTTATAAAAATACAAGTAAGGCTTGAAATATTTGTGAAATGTCTGAATGCAGATGATTCAAATAATTTTTTCAAACCTTATTTAGCCTAAAAATCAAAGATGTGATAACACTTGTCTTCTGCTGCAATGGTGATTGGCAACTCTTGCTAGGAGATCAAAATGATACTTAAGAAATAGATCAGCTCTAGCAGTGAATTTTTGAGTAATAACTCACCGTTTGAGGTCAGTTGTAAAGAAGATCAAATCACGAGATTGTAAAGTTTATCATCTGCTCCAGTTGTGTTGGAGCTATGAGGGTCAGGGGCAGATCCAGGAGTTCTGGAAAGGGGGTTCATATGTATAAATGTGTGTGTAGGGGGAGGGGGTTTGCTTTGCTCACATTTTTCTTTGATATCCCATGAAAATGAGATAATTTGGTCTCATTGAGATCAAATTATTTTATTTTCATAGGATATTTAAAAACGGGGGGAGGTGGTTTCGAGTGAACCCACTCTGGATCCGCCACTGAGGTATATATTTTTTTATGCGGTAAAATGCAGTATAGATCAGAGAAGACATTTTCTAAAACAAGTATATTTAAATTTTTTAAAAAAAACTTTGCCAGCTGGAAAGACAGGCGAAAATGTCATCGGTTGATGTCTTCTGCTGCAAATTTTGGCTTTTAAACAACAGATTAATTTAAGCTTAACAGATTGATTTAAGCTTGCATGCAAACAGTATGGATGCAGATCAGGCTGCTACATATGGAGTAGTCTAACCTGGTTGGGTCCACACTGTCTGCTATAGATTCTTACAAAATACAACATAACTGTAATTAACAACAAAACAGAGGGAGTTAGGCAGATATGGCAGTAAAAGTGTCAGAGTTAGGCAGATATGGCAGTAAAAGTGTTAGAGTTAGGCAGATATGGCAGTAAAAGTGTTAGAGTTAGGCAGATATGACAGAAAAGTGTTAGAGTTAGGCAGATATGGCAGTAAAAGTGTCAGAGTTAGGCAGATATGGCAGTAAAAGTTAGATTCTTACAAAATACAACATAACTATAATAAACAACAAAACAGAGGGAGTTAGGCAGATATGGCAGTAAAAGTGTCAGAGCTAGGCAGATATGGCAGTAAAGTGTTAGAGTTAGGCAGATATGGCGGTTAAAGTGTTAGAGTTAGGCAGATATGGCAGTAAAAGTGTTAGAGTTAGGCAGATATGGCAGTAAAAGTGTTAATGATAAAATATATCTTTTTCATTATAACCCTTAACGCGCCAATCACAACAAAAGTCGTCTGCTTTTCTCGTCTGCTGAAATGTTTTAGAAGCCTCTATGGCAAACAGTGTGGACCCAGATCAGACTGCTCCTATTTGCTTCAATACTTAATTCATCAGTAATGTTAGGCAATTATTTGAAGCAGACGACTTCAGCAGACGACATTTTCAGTTGCATTTTTTTCTTGGCGCTTTAAGGTTTAATTCAAAGAAAAGGATGGAAAGACAAAATAAACAGCCATGAGCAGGCTTCTCAAAGGATTTGTTTATAATGTCATTTGAGCTGCGGCATAAGATTTCCAACAATTTAGTATGTGCGACCAGCAAAGGCTCATGAGCAGGCTTCTCAAAGGATTTGTTTATAATGTCATTTGAGCCGTGGCATGAGATTTCCAACAATTTGGTATGTGCGACCAGCAGAGGCTCAGACAAGCCTGCGTATACGCGCAGTCTGATCAGAGCCTTTGCTTGTCACTTGAAAATTCTATTAATATTAAGCTACTGAGCGAACAACATTTGGAATTTCTAAGCTTAAAAGGAGGCTGCACAGGCTTGTCTTAGTCTACACTTATCAAAATGACATACTGTATTGTTGGAAATCATGTGTCATGGCTCATTTATTTTATTTGCAGGTCGTGATGCTCACTATATCCAGTCTCCAAGGGAGACGGTTCCCGAAGATACCTCCTCCTCGAACTATATACACCAACCAATCAGTTTAAATCTAGCATCGTGGCGGACTAGAATCTTAATATTACAAGTGATTTTGATGCTGTTTTTAACTTGTGTGGTCTTCCACTGACCAAACAGTAACACTTAATAAATTATAAAATAATAATGGTTGTGGTAATATAAGGGAAATAATTGTGAATGTACCAGTGCTATGACACAATGTAAATTACCTCCCATGTTGTGGAAATAAGCCATAGTCACAAAGAATTTTGTGTTGTACAAAGTAATTCAACGATAGATTACACCACAGTTTTCAAGATGATCTCTGCAGCTACGTCAAGTCATGTGTCAATATGTTTTGCATATGTTGTAAAGACTACAATGCTTAGCAGGCCTCCTGATTGACGTGCGTAATCCAAAGTTAATTTTCTTAGTTCTCAACCAAAACATATGTTGTGGGTACTCAATAGAACCGTCTCGATGAGACGGTTCTTTTGAGCACCAAACCGCCTATGTTTAACTGAAGGTTAATAATAAAATGGCAATTTTGCGCACACAAAAAATTGTTAATTTGGACGAATGGCTTAGGATATCCTAGTTCCATGTAGGGTTGAAACATACCATAGTAACCCAAATTATTTTGGGCACCTACAGTAAAACCTGTCTTAAGTGGCCACTAAAAAAGAAGACAAAAAAATTGTTTTCAAGACCGATTATCGCTAAATGTAGGTCGAAAGTATTGCGGAATGCTCTCTTGGAGCATTCTGCAATACTTTCGACCTTCATTTAACTACCATTTGTCATTAAGACTTTTGTTTTGTCTATTTTTGAGTGGCTGCTTAAGACATGTTTTATTGTACATAACAATGCAGTCCCTTATTTGATTTGGCCTAACTACTCACCTACAGAGACTAGCTAGAATCTTGCAAAACTGACGTAGCAAGACTGTAGAAAACATGAAAACTGTTCAGACGAAGATTACACACTACCGTTGGATATAGGAAATAAAACACGGTTACAGAAAATGGTGATAATTGACAGAAATCTACCAGTTGAAAGACTAACATGGCAGACAGGAATGGCGTACGGTTAAGATGAATCTACCAGTTGATAAACTACCATGGCATATACAGTAAAACCTGTCATAAGCGGCCACTCAAAAAGAAGACAAAAAATTGGTTTTCAAGACCGATTAACGCTTAATGCAGGTCAAAAGTATTGCAGAATGCTCCAAGAGAGCATTCTGCAATACTTTCCACCTTCATTAAGCTACCATTTGTCTTTAAGACCGTTGTTTTGTCTTTTTTGAGTGGCCGCTTAAGACAGGTTTTACTGTATTAATTAACCAGCCAGCCAGCATGCAGTCTGGGGGCCATAATTGGCCCACCAGTGAAGCGCCATTTCAATGGCTTTATGTTTGAAGTCCAATAGTGGCCCACTTTTATATGCTCATGGCCATGGATACAGTTGCCAAGGATACGGTTGCCAAGGATATGGTTGCCAAGGATATGGTTGACATGAATCTACCAGATGATAAACTACCATGGCATATATGAATTAACTGCAAACTTTTTGCCAAGGATACGGTTGCCAAGGATACGGTTGACATGAATCTACCAGATGATAAAATACCATGAGATAAGCGTCAGCTGTTACAGAGAAATACATACAGTTGACAGATTTCAGCATTACTGAATTTATAAGTACTGGAAGAGTTGTGACTGGATATCTATGAGACAACAGGTTGTGACTGAAACTGGGCTAGGATTTTTGGAAAATGTTGGCATTGACCTTGACCTTTCATCTGGTCTGCATGGGTCCAGATAAGGCCAGAATTTTTTTATTAGTTGATTTACGGGGGAAAAATTCAGATAAAGGGTCGGGGGGACCAAAAAACACTGAAAATGTGTTTTTTTCCTTTTTTTTTTAATATCTCCAGAACAAACAGTAAAACTAGTAAAGTAAACCAACAGTCTATTAAATCTTTAGATAGTTCACCATTTTCCTCCAAATCTGGACAGGACAATCACTTTTAACAGTGTCACTCTCAAAAAAAACAGACAGAACCTCAAAAACATATTTTTATGTTTTCAACCAAACATAATATTTGGAATCTGTGGATAAAATAAAAAGAATTGAAAAATTAGAATTTCTTTTTTCTACTTTCTGGAAAATTACAGTAGGAGGGTTTGTAAATCAATGAATAAAACAATGCTAGCCTAATTAATCTTTTTGATCGTAAAATTTTAATTATTTTCTTACCCATCAATATAAACGTGTGTTTTGGGTACTTCACATGACCGCCTCATTGAGACAGTTCTTTTTAGTGCCCACAACAAATGTTTTGGTTGAAAAATATGAAAGATAAGTTTCAAGTATGCACTCTTATCTGACACAGACGTTCATTTACTGGAATGCCTTGAAATCAAGGAATAGCTTCACAAAGAAATATAGCACTTTTTCTGAAAACATTTTTATAAAATATATAGAATAGTGACACTTAATAGTTATATCAACTCCTGCATCATAAGTCTACAGAAGTCAAATTCGATTAGCATAAAATTGTAATTATCTACCGACCCATCAGTTTAAGCATGTCTTTTGGGTGCTCAATTGAACCTTCTCATTGAGAAGGTTCTTTTGAGTACCCACAACATATGTTTTGGTTGAAAATTAAGAATACTAATCTTCAATCAAACACTCTTATCTGGAGGCCTGCTGCATTAAACTGAATGTAATTACTGAGCTTTCCTGGAACAATATTAGAAACTGACAACCCCATGCAAATAGTGCAGACTACAACTTAATCACTTCCATTACATCGTTGCGTAAAAGATGGCAAAACGTTGAAATTTTCATGCTAAAAATGCAATTTTAAGCAGTTTTATAGAGGATCTAACATTAGAGCTCCTGTATTATTGAATTTATTAAACTTGTTGCGAAAAAGCTATAAAATGCTTGGCAACCCTCACATTTTATCTCTTTTCCCCAACTCGTTTAATAAATTCAATAAAACATGAGCACTCATGTAAGATCCTCTATTCATATACCCAGAATGGCCAGTCTATTGAGATTTTGCCATTTAGAGTGCAATATGGTTTCATAGCAGTGTAGACTAGTATTAGTCTTGATAAGAGAGTTCAGGGTCTGGTGATAAATACATTTTCCGAAAACCTGGCTTGTAACAATTGGAGGAATTTAATCTTACTAAGGTTGTGAATATAGACTTATTTTTGTTAAAATAACAAATCATATTTTCTACACATACATTGTCACAATGTGTTAGTTGTTTATTACATATTTTGACATACTTAGCAATCTCAATGCTCTGGATAAAGCTGGCCAGGGATGTAACCCTATCAGATGGGATATGAAAGTTATTTCCCCTCTCTTAAATGTTACCTGGATTCTCCTCCATACATGTGTAAGTTATGGATACACATTAAGAATGTATAGCACACTAGCTTTAGCAAAATATTAACTCTGCCTGCCAGTGTCTGCTAATAACATGGGTGAAAGTTTTCAGGATTAATCCTGAATTCAGGATTTTGAGGCTGACTTTCCATAGAAAGTCAGCCTCAAAATGCTGAATTAGGCAGATTATAATAGCTTCTGATTAGTTTTCAGATTATCTGAACACAATTAATCATTCAAACTTGAAACAATTCATTTTTTGTAGGCATCCTGCACGTTTTAAAATTTGAATTTCTAAAGTTCAGGATTTGGGAAATTTTGAACTTCCCCCCATGTAATAGCCTTTTTATTTCAATCAGTTGGAACTCAGATCAGGCCGTTGAAATGTCAGGCCTGATCTGGGTCCATTCTATTTGACATTCTGATGGTATTCCTGATAGAATATTTTGAAGAAGTTAAATTTGAAAATACAATGGCAGCAACAAATGGAAAATAAATGCCAGCATGCATATATTAAGGTTTATCCAGGGCATGAGATCTGCTATGGTGTAGTTGTGTAAGTAACGGTAGCTTAGATAGTGAGTTTTGTAAGTCATTGATATAAAGCTGCTGTATTATAAAGAGCTAACAAATATCAGGCATCTCTGGATACCTGTAATGCAAGTGTTTTGTTTCATTGTTGATTACTGTAAACATGGTAAAATTGATAGTATTTACATTGTATATAGCCCTACTGGACTGTGATAGGCCAAAACTCCATTCATTTAGTTTTGACCCATCTGAGTACAGTAGGGTTGGTGATGTATGCTAAACCAACTGGACTCAACTGAACCAAAATCCCTTTTAAGCTTTGGTCCATCTCAATCCAGTAGGGTTAATAATGTATACTAAACCAACTGGACTCAAATAGGCAAAAATTCTTTTTTCAAGCTTTGGTCCATCTGAGTCCAATAGGGTTGGTCAGAGGATCTGCCCAACCCTACTGGACAGATGGGCCAAACCTCCATAAATGGAGACTTGTGCCATCTGAATCCAGTAGGACTGATGATCTATACTAACTCTATAGGGTTAATAGAGTTCCCATTGTAAATTCATGGTATTTCATTTGTAAATTGATAGTTCTTCATTTGTAAAAAATGGTATTTCAATTGTAAATTATGCTAGTTCAGTTGTAAAATTAACTCAGTTGTAATTTAATGGTATTTATAAATTATTAGCACTTCCATTTGATACTTTTGCACTCAGTATGGACAAATCTCAACAGCAGAGTTTTAGCTGGTTGTTTCAAGCTTAAACTGAGTAGGTTGAGATGCTTATGTATTTGTCCAGAAGCAAAAGAGAGTTCATTCTTGCATGATGGATAAGAATTTGAAGGTTTTAGCCTGGGATAGAAAATCTTATCTTACCCATGTTATCTTACCCAGGTTGTCCCTTGAGGGTTGTACATTGGTTGTATTGGAACTCCTGCACATGTTTGTCAAGTGACATCATTTTTATGTCAGTGACATTATCATGTAATTTTGCAATAAATTCTAGGAGTTTATTTCAAAACAAAAATGCAGATTTGAACGGTGAGCAAGAAAAGGAATCTATTATTTGTGTGAGGTAGGGATAGAAAGTCTGTCCCTCAGGATCACTGTATGTTGGTGTTTAAGTGAAAATTCAGGGTATATTAAAATAATTCATAAATCAATAGCACATACTGCTGCAAGCCTGCAGGCTGAGCAGGTTTCTCTTCCCATTATAAAGCAGATGCCTTGCTAGTGCCATATAATATTGAGCAAAGCTAGGTAAATCAGTTAAGTTGTTTCAACCAAAAGTCACCTAAGAGCTTCCATTGGTTACCCAAAACTTAATGTTTTGTTAATAAAATAAAGAATGACAATTTGGGTACCCCATAAACTTAATAAGAACACTGCTTTTGTTTTGTTTTTCCAAAAATATATTTTTATAGAGTGTAGACCTAGATCAGCTGGCCTCTAATGAAGCCAGCTGATCAAGATCCACACTGCTTTTCATCTGCAAGATGAATTCATGTACTTTATGAAATTGCCCTACTGGGCTGGCTGGCCATAAGAAATTGATAAAGCATTCATAACTCAAATAAAACTTAGTGTGCACAAAAAAAACTGTGCATACAAGAGCATGTGTGCTTATATGTTGAATATGGTCCATTGTATGTTTAAATCACTAGCATTGTTTGTCTAATATCTTGGTCATTTAAAGCTGCATACTCTGTAACTATGAACATTTTTCGAAAAAAAATATTTCTTTTTAAATCGTTTGCAAAAGTAGAATAAAGTTATGTTGTCACAATAAATCTAATTTCTATAGTTGAAAACTGCATGAAAAAGTGAATTATCTTATAAAAACAGGTATATTTTCTCTTGTTTGTAATTATTTGCGTCCCTCCAGTAATTCTAGACAGTTAATTTTAAACATAAATGCTGTTGTTTTGGCACTAATAATTTGTTAATTATTACGAAAAAGGTAAAATGTATACCTGAATTTTAGTATTTTTACTTTCTTGAAAAAAAGAAACATTATTTTTAAAATGAAAATATCAAAAGTTACAGATTATGCAGCTTTAAACCCCGGTTACTGAGGTTGGTGGGATGTTAAATACGAACACAATGAGCCCCGGTTACCATACAACTGCTTGTATTCACAGAAGTCTTGCCATTTCACCAGTACGAATGAGATTAATATAGCTTCCATTCTTGTTTTGTAGTTTTAGCTAGAAAAATGGCATAAAAGTTGATTTTTAGCATTAAACTTTTCATGAGGTTCACACTCCTAACTAAAGCTGCTATTCTGAGACAGTTAATGAACATAAGAGTTTATATAAATGTATTATAACATTGCAATGCACCGCTTTTCAAAACTATAAAAGTCTGAGTTATTCACCGATAATAAAATTATATCTTTTCCATTAGGATTGGCATACAGTCATTGTTTTTTTAGTCCAAATTTGGCTTTCCCAGAATTACTTTGAAACTCCATAGTAAGCATAAATTTATGGGATAATTGTATTCAAAATTTTCATTTTGGGAGTGATATCCTCGGATATACGGTCGGAAATTTAGTTTTAGTTTTAGGGCGACTTGTCAGCGAGCCATAAAACATGATTACCGAACGTATATCCTACAATACACCTCCCAAAATGAAAATTTTGAATATGATTACCCCCATTCTAATGCACTAGTAGCATTTTACTTAAAAAAGACAGTGCAAAATTAGTATGTTACGCCTACGTCCAGCAGCTGCCAGCTGCATAAATGGCTTGACAGCTGCATAAAATGACTTATCAGCCAATGAAGAGACGTTGCGTAATTACAGTATGAGACAAATTTATGATGTTATCCAATCAGATGATGCGTAACATTTGCAAGTGCATTAGAATCCATATTTGAAAAACCCTGTCATAAATACCAAAATTCTTTATAGTGTTGAAGTTCTTTATAGTGCTGAAGTTCTTTATAATACTGAAATTCTTTATAATGCTGAAATTCTTTATAATGCTGAAATTCTTTAAAATACTGAAAACCTTTATAATGCTGAAATTCTTTATGATGATGAAATTCTTTATAATACTGTAATTCTTTATAATGCTGAAATTTCTTTATAATGCTGAAATTCTTTATAATGATGAAATTATTTATAATACTGTAATTCTTTTTAATGCTGAAATTCTTTACAGTGCTTAAGTTTTTTTTATAACGCTGAAATTCTTTATAATGCTGAAATTCTTTAAAATATCGAAAATCTTTATAATGCTGAAATTTATAATGATGGAATTCTTAAAATGATACTGTAATTCTTCATAATGCTGAATGTCTTTATAGTGCTGAATTCATATAATGCTGAAATTCTTTATAATAATGTAATTCTTTATAATGCTGAAATTCTTTATAATGCTGAAATACTTTAAAATACTGAAAATCTTTATAATGCTGAAATTCCTTATAATGATGAAATTATAATACTGTAATTCTTTATAATACCGATTTTTTTCTTTATAATGCTGAAATTCTTTATAATTACATAATTCTTTATAATGCTGTAAGTCTTTAGAATACTGAAAATCTTTATAATGCTGAAATGCGTTATAATGCCGAAATTATAATACTGTAATTCTTTATAATGCTCATAAATAGTGAGAATCTTAATTTTTATGCATATACTGAAACTCTTCTATATGTATACAGTGCAGTCCCATTATAGCACACCTTATTTTAACACTGATCTGGATGTAACATGGTCATGCTGTGGCTCCCAAATTTGATTACAATGAAATTTTACAAAGGAATTATAGAAAAATGATTATGAAATGGTCATTTTCCTATAATTCCTTTGTAAAATTATAACGCGGTTCAATTATAACACGGTCCATTCCTATGGATCCAAAACATAGTGTTATAAAGGGACTATACTCTAATGAAACTAAATCTAAATATTGTTGATGCATACTGAAAACCTTTGATGCATTTTATGATTAATATTTTTTTGTTTTGTTTTAAAGATGTCGGCATGTATTGTGGTTATATTTCTGTGATGAAATAACAGTTTAGAAATCAAAATCTTGGTTTATTGTTGTAGTGAAATAATACTCAGTTTTTAGTTGTGTAAATATGTTACATTTTTTTCTTAAATAATTTATTGGGACCAAGTATGTTGTTGTTGTACTATGAAATTAGTCCCATGTACCAAAGGAGATATATTTAAGTTTTTGTCTTGTCTATGAATATAATTGTGTCACTGAAATTGTAATTATGAGTGACAGAGTGAAACCAGTGCTTGGAAATGTACACTCGGGGAAAACTCAGATCAATTTGTCTTACTCCTTTACAGTGGCTCAGTGGTAGAGTTCTTGACTCGAGACCATGGGCCGCAGGTTCGCGCCTCACCAGCGTCACTGTGCTAGACACATTTATACTTGCTTTGTACTGGAAGACCTGTCCCGACGTAACTGAAAAATTGTTGACTGGGACGAAAATAATCGAATCAAACAACAAAAATCTAACTCCTTTAACCCTTAATATACTGGAACCTCTTAAATGGCAAACAGTGAAGACACAGATGAAATGCAGCATAATGCTGCATTTCATCAGGATCAGCACTGTTTGCTAAGATTAAGACAACCTTCAGAAATAGAAATGTATCATAATTGGGCACTCTTTCCTGTGACCCCTTAAAATACAAAATGGACAATTCCATACTTATTGTATCATATATGTAGGGGAGAGTCCATCAGAATACAAAGGGTTACATTCTGAATTTCTAAAATGGAATCTTCCAGACAATGATCTGAACCATTTCATCCTAGTGATTATTTACACAATTTGCGGATTTGCACAATTATGCTTACAAATGCTCTCTATTCAGCCTGGTCCTGCAGTAGCAATTGGGGTTGGTGTTTTCACTGTCTGTACTAGCCAAGTATTGGTTTAACTTTGTCCTAGTTGTGACACTAATATGTGAATATAACATGTATCTGTTCATTTGTGATGTGACTGTACAGAAACTGTGTGAAAGGTAGGATCAACAAAGAAATGTTGAAATCAAAGGAACCCATGAGGTTGCAAGATAAAATAGTTTCCATATTTCAACAAGAAAATCTTTCTAAAGTTCACTCTTTGAAACTCAGCGTATGACAATTGAAAGCTACCCGTAACAGTTTATGAATTAGCTCTGTTGTATGCTGATAACCTTTGCAAACAGTTTGCACCCAGATCAGGTCCGACAAGAGGTTGGGCCTGATCTTGATTCAAACTGTTTAAAACACTGATGTTATTTTTAAAGAAAGTTTGAAAACGTTAATATTTGGAAAAAAAATCAGCAGAAACAAAACTTCATGAAAAATTACCCAGAATGCAGAATAAATATGAAATCTTTTGATGCAAAAATTTTGAATATTCCATTATAACCTGTACTTTACCAGATTTTATTGCACTCAGAGACCAAACCACTATGCACACTTTGCCCATATGAGTGCAAGCTCTTTTTGACTCCAAAAAGTGACTTTATTTCTCTGAGACTTTTGCTTTCGAAATCTTGATATTTTTAAATCGTTGTTTTAATATACAAAACTACAGAGTGCTAGGTCTGTTGATGTTTTTGTATTTTGTACATAGAAATAGTGTTTGCCATCGAGCAGAAATAAGAAAAAATGTATACCCATACTAACCCCAGGTTTAATAATCATTAATGTTCTTTACATGGAGCCTGTCCAGTGATAAGGAGCATGCATGTTGCATGAGTCCAAGTTTTCAGGATTATGAGGCTGACTTTCCATAGAAAGTCAGCCTCAAGATTCTGAGTTAGGCAGATTATAATAACTTCTGATTAAATTATCAGTTAATCTTAAGACAAATGACCATTTAAACTTAAACTTGTTATTATTTCATAGGCATCCTGCCAATTTGAAGATTTGAATATAGGAAGTTCAGGATTTTGGGAAATTTTGAACTTGCACCCATGATGATGTGGTAAGACTTAGATCAGTTAGCATTTCCATGCGGGCGGCTAAGGCTCTGATCAGGCTGCACAGTCCATGTGGGCGGCTATGGCTCTGATCTGGCTGCACAGTCCATGTGGGCGGCTATGGCTCTGATCTGGCTGCACAGTCCATGTGGGCGGCTATGGCTCTGATCAGGCTTCACAGATACAGTATGGTAAATGTTGTAAACTTTTTAAAAACTTTTCTCTTTCTGTTCTGAAATAAAAAGTTGCTTACCAGGGCTGGAATACACAAAATGCTTGTCAGAATAGCAAACAGGCCCCGAGGTATAAAACTTGAGTACAGTTTCAAACTCAAAATAAAGCACAATGATTGGGTGCTTGTGGACACGTGTCCGCAAGCAGCCAATCATAGCGCTTTATTTTGAGTTTGAGAATGAACTCAAGTTTAATAACCTCGAGGCCTGGATTCTGATCTGGGTCTGCACTGTTTGTCTAGTTCTTTTTGGCAGGCAGCTAGTGTTTGAAATGTTGAAACATTTACTGTAGCTGATCTGAGTCATGGCTGAAGCTTTAAGATGCATTTTCACTTGACATGGCTCAAATAATAAGATCTGAATAATGTCATAAGTAAAAGCTTATTTTGTCAACATGAAGCACCCGATCACCTTGCATACATGCATAAAAAACGAATCATTAGAATCATATAATGACATGGTGAGAAAGTGAATTTGATTGGTTGTTTTAAATCTACTGGTTTGATTCAGAGGTACGTGAAATTTGATTGGCTAATTGAGTTGATTAAATGGAGATGTATGTAATTTGCTGACTGAAATCTACATGTATATGGAAATGAATGGGATTGTTGAGATTGCTAAGTTTTATTTTTAAAGGCGATGTCTACTAGAAGCATGATAGGTGATTGATCCATGATTTTATCATTCCTTGTATTACATGTCCAATTTACGATTGTATCATGTGTGTTTTTAATCCATTTGGTTTTTGATGTCAGTGTCACTGTTTTCAATCACAACTGCAGCAGACGACAAATTTTGTGACATCTTTCTTGGTTTTTGACAAAAATAAGGTATGTTATTTCATGAGAATCGTCTGCCAGCAGACGATTCTCATGAATAATCATGCCTTATTTGTTATTTTTGAAAAAGCGGCAAAATTTGAAATTGTCGTCTGCTGCAAATTATAGTTGGCGCTTTATAGGTTAAGGAATATTACAGAAGCATTTTTATTCTTGGTATATAAAATTCATAAATCAGACGGTTTTCCAGATTTTTTTTTTTTTTTAAATGATTGTTGTATTTTATTGGAAGGGTCTTATAGCGATACTTTTGGTTAACTAATTGCACAAACTTCAATTGAAAATACGATTGTGGCAATGTTTTACATATTTTTTAAAAAAAAAAAACATATTTTCAGTATCAAGAAAAGTTGGAAAAAATCTGTCCCTGCAAGAACCTAGTGGCACTGTCATTTACTTCTTTAAATCATCACATCAAAATGGATTGAAATGGATATGTGAATGAGTCTTTTTTTATTTCTTGAGAATTTTTTGTGCAATATTTTATGTTATAATCTGTGCAATATATGAAGTTAATAGTCGTAATGTTATAATACTACTGAGATGCGGTGTAATAAATTAGCTGGTTTGAAAATGTGAATTAAAGCAGTCATTTAAAAAAAAACTTGTACTTTTTTACCCTATTCAAGTATTGCCCTCAGGATGACCAGGCCACAAGGTTATAAAACCTTTTTTTCATGCTCACCTTAGTTGAGCATGAAATTTGTCCTGCTCATAAATATTAGAATGCAAACAGTTGTTGACAGTTGACATCTTAACATTTATAAGCAGGATGAATACAGCATATGAGAGTTTTAAATACTTTTTTATAACATGGGAGCCTGGTCCCATAAATGTAATTTAACAAAAGTGAACTGCTGACACTTGACACCATGTTATTGTTTACAAACCAGCCAATTCATTATGTCTCAGTTGAAAAATATATTTGTATATAAAAATGTACTTGAACTAAACTTGAAATCCTATTGAAAGAGTCAATGATTATTGCTCCAAGTGACCTAAATTCTCAGTGTTTTTAACTAGTCACACCAGATAGACAGCAATCAAATGGGAGTCCAAGCTAAGAAATATCATTTTCAATTGCAAAATTGAAAATGCCATTTCTTAGTAGGAATGCACCGGTCATTTTCAACCACGAAGAATGAATGTCCATTTAGAATAGATTGCAGTCATATCGAGTGTATCAGTTGCCACGCTTCGGATGGAAAAATTTCGAGGTGAACTGAAGAATGTCACCAGATTCCGCAACTTTTTTTTTTATCAGTACGACTTTGTAGTAGGTTTATTGCAGGGGTTCATGATAAATGCCCATGAATCAGGAAGTAATTCCTTGGGGGCGCGAACTTGTAGCAGGGATTTGACCAAACAAAGTCTCTGCAGTGCCGGGATTTTACCTGGGCTTTGCATATGGAAAAATCGATATCCCAGCTATTCCCCGGCCCTCGGTTGCAAATGACTGATGCATAAGGCTCAATGATCTGCAATTGACTATATTCACAAAATTTTTCGATTGTAATCTTTCTGGTGTACTATTGAAAGGTTAAAGTATACCCTTAACATGGGCATCTGCGAATGTTTGGGGCATGTAAATTATGAAGGAAATACTCGAATAACATAAGTTACAGTTGTATTTTTTATGTCATATGAACAAGCAGTAGTTGAGCATTTACTTGGACAAAATGACAGAATACCTATCAATTATTATTGCCACATACTCATAAGTCCTGCATTAGAGGGATCCAATCGACAAGTGTTTCATACTGTAAATTAGGAAATTTTCGTGAGGGTATTATTTTCCCGAAACTTTGCTTTTTTCGTGGAAATAAAACCCTCGCGAAATAGCGAGATCATTCTGTTGTTTACTGATGAAGGTAAATCATGACCTCGTCACAAAATTTTAACGTTGGAAATTTGTCTTTTAATGCAATTCCCGAAAATAAAATTCTCGCGAAATTTTCGGAATTTACAGTACTTAAAACAGGAAAATTGTTTGTAAAGCAATCCTATAGAACATGACCATCAGACTGCACATAGAAGTAGCCTGATATGATCCTCATTTTCAAGTCATAGTCAAGATAGGAATCTCCATTTTCCTATTTTCATTCAAAATAGAAGGGCATTTTTCCAAAACTACTCAATATGTTGTGTTAAAGGTGTTAAATAGTGAAATATACTCATGTTAAGAAAAAGGCCACCCTGAGATTTGTATAAGGTTCGCTTAATTTGCATAGTAATTCTGGGGTCGCTTAGAGGCCAACGCTATGTCGATTAAGGCCCTCACCCACAGGACCTGCAAATCTATCAGACTGAAACAATTTTCTCTTCTAGCAATACAATGCCATCATACCTGCAATAATGCAAGGAACTGTTTGCAAGCTAGTCATGTCATACCCCTTGACTGGCCTTCCGAGTCCAGATCCATCTCCGATCGATCATTCCTGGGATAATCTAGGCTGATGGGTACATGATCGTATCCCTTCCAAGCTGCCACATTTCCCAAATTGGAACACTAGCTGGTTGAACAATGACAATGCATTCCAAGCGGTGGGGGTGGGGTTCAACCCAGGGCCTCTTTTAAGCATGGGCAAAATGCTCATAGAATGTATTCATAAAGGTGGCAGTCATACAAGATATGACTTACAATAAATAAAGTAATCCTAAGATGCTCATGTCTGTATTTGTTTTCAACAAAAGGGGTGAATTGGGGTGGCCTTCTTTTTATTAGCATGAGTATATATCCCATATTGCCGCCAAGCAGCATGCATGTTATTTTTGCATCTTTTCTATTTATGCAACAGTGATGGATGACATAATACTATGCAATTGCAGTCTGTCAACCATCACTGTTCTCCATTTGATGGTGCATTTGCAGTCTACCGACACTGTTCAAAGCTATTTTGTGCATTTGCAGTCTACCGACATGGTTCAAAGCTATTTAAAACTATCTGATTCCAGGCCCTAAGATAGGAGTGTGAAATTAAAAATAAATTTTTTTCTTATTCAACCATATGTTGTGGGTATTCAAAAGAATCGTCTCATTTAGACCGTTATTTTGAGCACCCAAAACAAATGTTTAAACAGAGGGATAAGAAAATAATAATGTTTTTACGATAATTATTTTTCTTTCGATACCCTTTTCTATTTCATTACTTGTCCAAGAGCTGCCTAAGTACTGTTAGAACGATTGATCAGCTGTTTTATTATTTGTCGTCATAATGATGTATGAATGAAATAAACACATTTATGATGCATTTATTATAGTTTTTTATTATTCCTGCCTATTTAGAAATAAAGAAATAAGCATTTTATGATATGGCAGATACATATATAAAAGTTCAAAATTTTCAAAATCCTGAACTTGAGAAATAAATATCTTAACACCTACATTTTACCTGCAAAAAGAATCATAATTACAAGTATAAAAAGGTAAATTATTGTCTTTAGATAAATTGTAAATAAATCAGAAAACCTATTATAATCTGCCTAATTCAGTATTTTGAGGCGGACTTTCTATGGAGGTCTGAATTCAGGAATAATCCTGTGAACTTTTACCCATGTTTCCATCAAGTGTGGGCTTTTAGCTCTTTCCTTGCTTGCCGCAACTTTTGTCGTCTGCTGATAACATTTGCATACAGGTTGGAGCCAGATCAGGACCGACAGAATGTTGGTCCTGATCTGGATCTAAAATGTTTGACACTCTGATAGTATTCATGAAAATATTTTTTGAAAAAGTTAATTTTGAAAAGTCAACAGACAACAAAATCATGAAGAGATTACCCAGCATGCAAAGATTTAGCCTAGCAATTATAAAATTTGGCACCACTTCCAGGGAAGAGAAGTCTGTGACTCTCAATCAGAAATACATGTATCTGTCAACAGAATTCTGAATTCAGCCAAAAAAGTTCTTGAAAACTAATAAAAAGCTTAAAAGCACAAAATATTTATAGAAATCAGTCTAAGCTTATGATTATATCGGATTTAAATGAGCTTAAGCCAAATTTCAGCTATATCCTTAATTGACATGTGCATGTGCTCAATCACGAAATCTTGATAAATCCTGAACTTTCTCACCTTTGCTTTGCAACTCAATTTACTCTTGCCTGTATTCTGCCATGAAAATTAATCCATAAAGCGCCACCTTTAATTTGCAGCAGACGACAATTTCAAATTTCACTACTTTTGCAAAAATAACAAATAAGGCATGATATTTCATGAGAATCGTCTGCAGACGGTTCTCATGAAATATCATACCTTATTTTTTCAACAAGAAATTTGTTGCAAAATTTGTAGTCTGCTGCAGTTGTGATTGGCGCTTGAAGGGTTAATATAAGATTAGAGGATACTGTCTATACAGGATATATATCCTTCATGCTTTGAATTTTTCATGTCCCTCAACAAACTTTGGGGTGGGGTATACTCGAGCCATTTTTTTCTTCTGAATATGGTTTTTGATTGTGTTGATGGTTTATGTCTCAGTCAACAAATTTTCAGTCATGTTGGGATAAGTTCCTGGGTTGAACCAGTACTAAGCAGTGGGTAAATTGTCTTCCTCAAGGACACAACACATTGACGCCATTGAGACTTGAACTAGTGACCTTTGATTCCCAGTCTAACACTCTACCGAGTCACTGTGCTCCAGGGTTCTTCATAATTTGGTCTCATTCTTGTTTCATTTTTTATTGTTGCTCCCATTGTTTTGGGGGGTTTTGTGTTTGGTCCTAATTTTCTGATACAGTACTTTGCGTCCTTTCTAGTTTTGAAATCATCTCACTGAGGAAGAGAGAACTGAGGCTAGTTCAACAATGCGAGCCCTCTCAAGCGCTCGTTGTACTGATGCCAGGCTTTACACATTATGAATAAAGATAAGTACCAATCATCGAGCGCTCAACGAGCTCTCGCATTGTTGAACTCGCCTCTGGTTGTTTTAAAATTGTTTTCCTGATGTCATGTGACTGTTAGTGTTTTATATCTCTTCCTCATGGTGCCATGGGTTGGTCTGCAGTGTGTGATTGTGGCATCATTAATTTTATTTCAACAGCCCCAGGAGGCCTATAGTGTTGGGACATAGGATGGGACATAAGGCGGAAGGGGCCAAAATTTGAAAATGTTCAAACAAAGGCATATAGTCCATCAATTTGAAGGCATAGAAAACACAAATGTAAAATAGCATGTACAGTGAAGTCCCTTTCTTATGCTATATTTGGGTCCATAAGAATGGACAGTGTTATTGGCGAATCATGTTATAAAGGGACAATTTTACATAGAAGAAATTCTATGAAAATGACCATTTCATGGTTACTTTCCGAGAACTCATTTGTAAATTCCATGGTAAAAACATTTGGGAGCTACGACATGACTGTACTACAGTCAAACCTCGATTATTCAAAGTGCAAGGGACCGCATGAATCCTTTCGAATAATCGGTAGTTGGAATGATCGAAAACAGGAGTTTTCGGATATTTTCGGAAAAGCTCGGACCTTTTATTGAACGTCATTGTTTTGCCAGAGTTGGCAACTTCAACTCGTGTTCCTTGAAGTAATTATATAATCGGAACATCTGTCAAAGCATTAAAGAAAATGAGCTTCTTGGAGGTTGTGGTCTCATCGTCTCTTATGCTTTGCAGTTCTAAGAACGCCGAAAAGAAAGAAAATCCGATCTTTATTGACATCTACTACATGTATATACATGTAACAACATCGATTACAACAATGAAAATAACGGTTGAATGTAGATTGACGAACCATTTACTGACGAAATACTGTCTCCTTTTAAATGGCCCTAACTTCATGACTCCATTCCAGCTAGCACACAGCGTCGGGTCATCAACGGCCCTCCACGTATAGGCCATTGAGATGGCATATCGCTGGCAGGCCGTTGGTGGCCCGACGTTGTGTGCTTTTTGGGCTGCGAAATTCTCTTTTATTTCAGTGAAAACATACGATTTGGGTGTTTAAAAGAACCGTCTCGTTAAGTATCCAAACCAAGGTTTGGGTTGTTTTCCCTCAATCATAAAACTGTGTTTTAGGCATTCAAAAGAAATGTTTTGATGAGACGGTTCTTTTGAGCACCCAAAACGCATGTCCGTGATATTCGTCTATTATCGAAATTGTTATTTTTGTTGTACAAAGTCGGTGCGCTTGGTGTGTTGCTTAATATACACTGGTCAAGAATAAATCAAAGGATGCGAGACGATCAAATAAAAATCAATTTTAGCTCATTTATGCCCCTAATTAGACATTTAAAAACATCAAACAAAACCATCATTGCAGACGACCTTAATAAAAGACACCAATTACTCATTTAACGGTTCATCACATAATAGTGTGAACGTTAATCCGGTTGCAACTTTGTTTGCTAATTCACTCAGGTGTGTAAATCGAACTCGACCAAAGAAATCATGATCACCATGCGTGACATTTGGACTTCAAATCTTGAAGGGTAATTTAATAGCAACTTCTTCAATCGGGACCGACGAATCACTTTGAAAAATTGAATTTTTCGGATAATCGAAATTCGAATAATTGGTAGTTTTATTGCAATAGATAATAGAGAGAAATTCGGAACTGTCCATCGTCTTCGAATAACCCAGTAGTTTCGGATAATCGGCGTTCGGATAACCGAGATTTGACTGTATATCCAAATCTGTTATAAAGAGGTTCTTTATAAGGGGACAGCACTGTACAGTAAAACCTGTCTTAAGTGGCCACTAAAAAAACAGACAAAGCAAAGATCTTTATGATTAATGATAGCTTAATGAAGGTTGAAAGTATTGCAGAATGCTCCAATACTTTTGACCTGCATTAAGCGATAATCGGCCTTGAAAAACAATTTTTGGCCTTCTTTTTGAAAGTGGCCCCTTAAGACAGGTTTTACTGTATTCTGCTCTGAGGTCATGAATATAGACACAAGGGGCTTAACCCTTAAATCCCCAAGAAAAAAATGCATCTGAAAAAGTCGTCTGCTGCAAATAATTGCCTAACATTACTGACAAATTAAGTATAGAAGCAAACAGCGTGGACCCAGAACAGACTGCTCCTATAAGAGCAGTCTGATCTGGGTCCACACTGTTTGCCATAGAGGCTTCTTAAACATTTCAGCAGACGAAAAAAAGCAGACGACTTTTGTTTTGATTTGCGCATTAAGGGTTAAGCTTCAGGTAATATTCTGCTTGTACATTGATTTGGGCTTCAATAATTGAAGGATTTGAAGCATGCCATCGACTGTCCTCATGAAATTTCCTTCACAAATACAGGAGTTATTGCCCTTTAATTTTTTTTAATTGGCACAGTTGACCATCTTTTATACTAGAGAAAGAATAAACACAACAAAATTCTTTGTTCAAGATTTTTTCAACATTTATTATCTATATCTCCAGGAAATGTGTAATATAAATACTCTATATATTTGGTAAAAGTGACGAACACCAAAAATATCAACAAAACGATAAACCTGTGCGTGGTTTAATTATATAACTAGCACTTTCAAGTCTAACAATTTTTGCACCATAAAATTCAAGAGCACTAATATTTTATTCTTTTTCTTGGAGGGTAGATAACCCTTGGCATATTTATCTTTGCCTATTGGGTAATTTTTATTCATGCTTTTTTGTCGTCTGCTGTGGGTTTTTTTCAAAATATAGTTTTTGGAAAAGTTCTTTTAGGAATACAATCAAAGTATCAAACAGGTTGGCTCCAGATCAGGCCCGATGTTTTGTCAGGCCTTATCTGGGTCCAAACTGTTTGCTAATTATCAGCAGATGACACTAGTAGGCAAATATATAACATTAAACACCTGCAATTTCCTTTCCCAAATTTGGACCCAATCATTCCCAATATAAAAAAATTGTTTTCCTCCAATTTGAGAGAAAAAATCCCAAAAGATTCAATATCAAATGTACTGTTCCCTTCATCTCCTTTGGGACAACTCAAATAATCTTAGAAAAAAATCAAAACCAACATATTGGAGGTAAATGCTGCCCAAAATCACCGGATTAACTGAATGGGCATCAACTAGAGAAAACCTGTCTTTAGGGTTTCTGACCAAGTAAGACTCGAACCAGTCTGCTCTGCTAAAGAGACCAGGTAGATAGCTGAAACTTTGCATGTACCTAGTTTAGCTATTATACTATCCAGACATCCATTGACAAAGGTGCTGATCAGACTGTGAGGATGCACAGGCTGGTCTGCACCCTTGTTGTTCGCATGCAACAAGGTCAAGTTTTCTCGCGTTGAGACCCAAATTATGTCTTTGAAAAGCAGCTAGTAACTAAATGTTATTCTTACAATGAACAGTATCTGCAGGTGCCCCATAAGATGTTTTCTTCCCTATAACTGCTAATATACTCAGAAGAAAAAGTTTAGTCAGTATTTATGTTTTCTCATAAAATTAACAATACTGCATATATCATTGTCAAATTTTTTACATGAGTTGTATTATCGTTACTTTACATTTTCCTGTTCATTGCGTGACAAAAAATGCCTCTATTAGACTGTATCAACCAAATTTCAAAATGCACGATGTGCACGTGCTGCGGTAAATTGGCAATGTTATTTTCTCATATACTGTTAGATATTGAAAGAGAGTTGTTCCTATTGCAATTATCCGGAGAAAATTCAGTGCTAGCAAGCTTAATTCGCCGGTCAGGCTATCTACAAATTACAGAAAAAACGCGTTTTGACGTCTTGAAACAGGTACACGTGTTGCTGATGTAACACGCAGTTTTGGATGCAGTGAACAAACAATTTATCGTCTGCAAACACGTTTTCAATGGCCTGGCGATAAAAATGACAAGCCTCCGTTGGGGAGACCACGGATAACGACGCCATTTGAAGTTCGGGTCATAGTGACGTCAACATGACGTAATTGATGCATGGCCGCCTGAAAACTTCTTAAATTCCTTAGTCATGCAACAGATACGAGAATTTCCGTCTGTACTACCAGAAATCGTCTGAGGGACGCTAGACTGATTTTTGAGTTATGAAATTTGAATTTTAATATTGCCCACTTAGTGAATTTTTGATGAAGAAAATGGGTATATTTTCGGGATGTTTTTTGTTGAAAATGTTCACATTTGTAAGACATTATATGAATTTTATTTTTAGTAAGGTTTTTTGTCAATATTAAGACTATCTTACAAAAATATTGCACACAGTGTCTGTACTGACTAAACTTTTTCTTCTGAGTATATGAAAGAAAATATGCTTTTTGATTTTTCAACCAGGCAAGATTCACAGCAACCAATTCAGCTACAGAGACTGCTGATCAGGGCCTCAAGGTTTTAGAAAAAAAATCATGCTAAACTCACATGAGCATGAAAATCATGAGCATGAACAAATGAGACAATTTTCTGATAAGAACAGCAGGCAAAGTCATTTGTTCCAGTCATTCATTTTAAAATTTATGACAAGAACAAACTTCATGCTCATGTGATTTAAACATGAAAAAGTTTTATAACCTTGAAGCCCAAGCTGTGTAGGTGCACAGGTAGATATGCACTTTTGTTGGTCACCTTATTGGCAAAAATAGGCTTTTTTATGACATGACACATTTATGAGAAAGATAACAAGTTACTGTTTTACCCTAAATATTTTGATCACCGAACTACACATCATAAGATTGGCCTTGTCATGAAAAACCTGTCTTCAAGGTTTCCCACCAGGCCATGCTTAAACCCCTACTAGGCTACAGAGACTAGCTAAAGTGTTGAAAATTTATACAAAGCAAATTTAGATATCATTCTTTGCAGGTAGCCAATAACAAAGGCGCTGATCAGAATGCGCATTTGTTGTTCGCATGCAACAGTCAGGTTCCCTTATGTAAAAAGTACCACTATAAAACCTGATGGCATGATGATGAGTAAAAGATAATGACAAATTTTTCATTGGCAAGAAAAAGGATCATGTGGGGGTTGCCATTCTGTTATAGAAGCACGAGCGGGCACTATCATATAGGCCTCAACGCCACAAAACCTGTCTTCTGGGTAGACTCAAACCAGTCTCCCCGGCTACAGAGATGGCTAGTAACTTGAAAATTGGCTTGTAGCAGGTTTAGATATGATACTTTCCAATAAGCGAATAATACAGGCACTGATCAGACAGTGCTGATGCGCAGGCTGGTCTGTGCCTTTATTGTTCGCAAACCCAGAAGACAGGTTTTCTCATGTCGAGGCCCATAAACACAATGGTGCCACTACAGTAAATCATGCGCTTTTAAGTTGATATGTTGACTTTATAATGACAAAAAATATTTGACTGGCTCTGTAATTGTTTATTACAGAACAAGTCAAACATTTATCCGAAAGCTTTACTGTTTTTCAGATCCAGTCAGGGATGTATGTAATGCGTAGTTGTATGTTTGAAAAAAACTGAGTTCATTATCCGATATCGGGAACTGGCATAAGGATAATAACTTCGGTAGCATGTGTAGTGAGCTCAATTAAAATTTATTATTCTGGTTACCAAAAGAGTTTACTGACAGTTTAAATAAAGTTTACATTTTTCCATAATACAGGTATATATTGATATGGCATTTCCTTTTTTAGATGTTTATCATGGCATGGTGTTGCTGTATATTTTGAAGCAAATGAACTTGTTATTATTTTGGCATGGTGTCTATGACATTAATATCATGTGATCAAAGTAGACCCACACTGTACATCCAGGTATGATTACACAAAATTGGCCGAAAAGTTCCGAATGAGTGATCTTAACACTTAAGTTTTATTTATGGGACGAATTAGGCGGTAAAATATGCTTTCCTCTTTAATTGCACGCCGGTGTGTCGGACTTCAGACTCTGTGACAGTTCCGACTTAAAGACTTATCTATTGATGAGATGGTAGGGGCCTGATGCTTTGGCTGTTGTCAGGCCCACCGGGGTTTACCTGTTGGATTTCTTTTGCTCTGGTATCCAGTTTTATATACTGTTGAGTCCTTATCTTTACTTTATCTCCTTTTATATCTTGTTTATATGTTCTAGGAGATGATGTATTGATAAGTTAAGGGTCTTTCATGCAAACCAAACATCTATGTGTCTTGATCCACATCTGAACTATGGGTGAGGTTGGCGCGCCATTAAATGGGTTTAAGCACTCCAGTAAAATATTTTTGCTGACCCTTCAGCGGTGCTTCTTTTGTGGATCAATTATGTTATTTCTGTCTTGTTTTTGTTATGCTTTTGTGCGCGTCTGTTTATTGATGCCTTGTGGTCACCTGCTGGGAAAGGGCTGACCTCTTGGCTCTTGTTTGTGATGTCTAATTGTGTAGTTGTCACTTTCCCATTGGTATCCTGGGTCAGGTGTGGTTCTTGATTGTATCGATTCCTGATCTCTGCCCTCTTTCTTACTTTGATATTTCATTTAAATCATAAAGTAGTGATTCACATGAAGTATCAAGCCATATTTACTACCAGGATGTAAATTTGTGTATAATTCAATTGTTGAGGGCCCTGTCACTTATGCAGTCCAAAAACGTTATTAATGTCCTAAGCTGAGGTTACTATTGCTTAAACAATATAAACCCTGATCATGCCCTTCCTTCAGAAACAGTCTCATCTGGATTTACA
>OZ026520.1:16072871-16156871 GCA_964019695.1 Loripinus fragilis
GAGGGTACCCTTTCAACAAGAAGAAATACTTATAGTATGGTTTAAAAAAATATATCTCCAATAACTTATACTATGTATGGATAAAAATTCAGTTAGAAATTTGACAGTTACGACTATAGCATTTCATTTTCAAAAAAAATTGAACAAACAACAATTAATTGTGAGCCTCAAACAACACTTATTAAATACTCATTTCACAAAATCACCAGAGATCGACAAAAAAACTCAGCAGCCATAAGTTTTAACCCTGCTCTAAAAAAATCCAACTCATTTACAAGGCAAATTTAACTGAGTTAGGTAAGGTTTTGGTATGTACCAGTATCTAGTATTTACACTTAATTCTTTGCCTACTGGGAAATTTTCCATGCTTTTTTGTCATCTGCTGATTTTTTTCAAAATCAATGTTTTTGAAAAATTCTTTCAGGAATACCATTAGAGTGTCAAACAGTTTGGATCCAGATCAGGCCCGACATTTGTCGGGCCTGATCTGGATCCAAACTGTTTGCAAAGATCATCAGCAGATGACAAAATTTGCCGCTAGCAGGCAAAGATTTAAAGCTTATGTTACTTTCTTATGCTTAATATTTTTCTGATATGCCCTATATTATATTGCTGTAAGGCACACAAGTACCAGAACTCCAGATAATAATTATATAATTAACATTTCTCTTTGAAAACATATGTTCAAGAATCTCACAATCCACAAAAATAAGGAAGCTCATATGGGCCAGCACATAAAATTTTGGTATAGGCAACAAGCAAAAGCTCAGGTGAGCCTGCAAATCCCTGAAGTCTAGATTAACAATTTCTTTAGCATAAAATTGTGAATCATCAGTTTTATCATATGTTTTAAGTGCGCAAAAGAGGCCTCTCATTGAAACATATGTTTTGTTTTATAAATAAGAAAATTAATTTTTAATTACTCACTTTAATCTAAAGGCCTTTAAGGTTTTACGTCCCAGTCAGCAGCTATGGCCATGTTGAGACGGTACACTTGTAACTGACAACAGCCCTTCTTGAATCAGTGGAAGGAGGAGAATGACCGTAGAAATTATTTCATGATCAATCTGCAGGCAGACTTGCTACCAACTGCGCTATCAAGCCCTGTCTAGAGGCATGGCATATTGAACTTTAATTACTTTGAATAATTAGCGCCAGACCTATATATATATATATATGGAGGGATATAGAGAATCAACTGAGCCTACAGATGCTGTAAATATTTTGCCTCTAGCGAGATTCAAACTCACGACCTCGGCAACACCGCCTAGCACTACACCAGACATCGACGCTACCAACTGCGCCACTGAGACATCCCCAAAAAAAGATGTTCAAGTAGCGCTGATATTGACGAAGACCAATGCAGTACACGTGGTATATTGGTTCCTTTAAATGCATGGCATCTATTTCGTTCGCAAGGATACAAGTGAAACTAGATAAATATCAGAACACATATATATAGGTCTCGCAAAAAGTTTTCGCCATTTAGCGAGGGCTTATTTTTGCGAAACTCCACATCCACGAAGTTTCCCGAAAATAAATCCCTCGTGAAAATTTCCGAATTTACAGTAAGGAGGCCTCTAGATAAGAGTGCGTATTTAAACATTTTTTTCTTATTTCTCAACTAATCATATGTTGTGGGTGCTCAAAAGAACCGTCTCAATAAGACGGTTCTTTTGAGCACCCACAACAAATGTTGAAATTAAGGGATAAGAAAATATTCACAACTTTACACTAAAAAGTTGTTTATCTTGACCATAGATAAGCCAATTGCCTATACAGTAAAACCTGTCTAAAACATTCACTCAATAATAGACAAAACTAAGATCTTAATGACAAATGGTGGCTTAATGAAGGTCAAAAGCATTGCAGAATGCTCCAAGTGGAGCATTCTGCAATGCTGTTGACCTGCATTAAGTGATAATTGGTCTTGAAAACCAATTTTCAGTATTTTTGGGAGTGGCTGTTTTACACAGGTTTTACTGTATATGTATCATTGTTCCTGCTCATTTTATACTCAAACCATAAAGGTTTGAACAGTTTCAAAAACATTTGAAGGGAACATATGTTTCCTGAAGAAACATCTCCATTCTTGTACATATATCTCGAGTTCTGGACTATCTCTGCCTACAGTTTACTGGACTACGCGACCCCATCTACAAGGGAGTCAACTCAATCTATAAGGGAGTCTATTTCATCTGTTCCTGGGGTGGTCTCTAAGGCATCTTCTTTGGTTCTGTTAACAGCTGTCAACTAAAACAGAAATTATAAAACACTGTAGAGTGCAGTCCCTTTATAACAAATCCCGTTATAACACAGATTTGAACATAACAGTCATTGTGTGGCTCCCAAATTTTTTTTACCATAAAATTTTACAAAGGAATTATAGGGAATGACATGAAATGGTCTTTTTCCTATAATTCTCTTGAAAATTGTCCCTTTATAACAGGATCCATTCCTATGGACCCCTAAGTGACTGTACTGTATAAAACAGGCCTTGGGTTAAGAGTGTGTAACTTCTTATTTCTCAACCACTATCATTTCTCATGTTGTGGGTACTCAAAAGAATGTCTCAATGAGACGGTTCTTTTGAGCATGCAAAACTGATGGGTAAGAAAATTTTGTTTATCTAAACCTGTGATAAAATTCTTTTCTGCAACCATGGTCTCAATAGCTACATTCATATTCTTTCATAAATACCTAAGAGTATAGCTGTTGGAGCTGTTGGAGGCCATTGTCTAAAGAAACCAAAATCCATGTTAAAATCATGAAATTCACATTGTTTTTAAACATGTATAAAAACAGGTATAAAATGTACGATATTCAACACTGGTGAATGTTAACATTTTCCCTCTGCAATACTTCCTAAGTGCTATACACAATTTACAAAGTGTCAAAGTTGGACTGCTATACAATGCTTACTGAGAATCACAGTCCAAATACTACATGGGCCTCAGCACCTTTGTTATTCGCTTATTGAAAAGTATCATGTTAAAACTTGCTACAAGCGAAATTTCACTATTCTAGCTAGTCTCTGTAGCTGAGCTGGCTGGTTTTGGTATGACCTTATCGGAAACTCCGAAGACAGGTTTTCATGAGTAGTGGCCCATATGATACTTATTGAGTGTAAAAGTTGGATAACTATAAAATACTTAATGAGGGCCAGTTATATCACAAAACATTACTTACTGAGGGTCAGAGTTTTACTGCTTGACAATATATTTAGATTAATATACAAAACTTTCTGAGCATGATATGTAGATTGATATGCAGCACTTAAGTGTCAAAGTTAAGCTGCTATACAATGCTTAGTGATTGTTGGAGTTGGATTACTATACAATATTGGGTCCTAGTTGTTCTTCTATACAATAATAACTGAGGGTCAAAGTTTAAATGTTATATAATACTGACTGAGGTACAAATTGGACTACTCTACTTTATTGTACTTACTGAGGGTCGATCTCTGTGCGTGTTGACTGCAGGAACATTGAGGCTCACAAATTCCACCCTACAGCCATAAGCTACCGGGGTGAGTTTTATTACGGTGTGGAGTGGGACTTTCAGATAGGGCAGGTCCACTGAAATGAAAAAATAAGAAGTTACAAGTGAGAAAACAAGATCTTGCATGACTAGATCAATGGCGTAGCCAGAATGCTGAAAAAGTTACGTACATCAGAGGGAGACTACTGGATCAAGCAGTGATTCTTTTCAATTACATCCCATTTCAAAATGGGAACTTCTCTTAAAGGAAAGAATTTGCTTCTATTATGAGCAGTTCCTTATGGTATGGAAAATCACTTTTACCATATTAGATTACCTCCCTTGAATGTTACTATTTTTATTACGCACATGTGGAACTGCGTAATGGGAGCTAGGCCATTTTTGATCAACCATTATGTAAAGGACCTGTACATGCCCTATCAACCAGAAAAGCTATAAAAGAGTTACTGTCTGCCAAAAAGGTTTTGGCCCCTTTAAGCCATGTCCTGAGGATCTCAGATATAGAGGATCTTACATGAGTGCTCATGTTTTATTGAATTTATTAAACGAGTTGGGGAAATGAGATAAAATGCGAGGCTTGCCGAGCATTTTATCTCTTTTTCGCAACGAGTTTAATAAATTCAATAGTACAAGAGCAAGAATGTTAAGATTCTATTTATCATATGACGATTAAGATTGCTTTCATTTGTGACGTAAAGACGTCATCGCTTTGTCATCATGTACGCAACGTTGTTATGGACGTAATAACGTTTCCCTTAAATCAATAAACCACTAGTGGTTTACAGATTTTATTGCATGGCGTTATTTCACTCCCAGACGCGACGTCATATGATAAATAAATCTCTGACATGGAAAACAGTGTAGATCCATATCAGCTGCCTTTTGACCAAGCCAGCTGATCAGAATCTTTACTGTTTTCCATGTAACCTCACAGTCCACTAATTTAATTGAAATCATGCAACTGAACCTGCTGGAAATCAATTCTAACGGTCAATTCCTTATTTAAAGGTCAATTCCATAGTTGAGTAAAAAAAACTTGTATATTTTAACTGCCTTTCCATAAGAAATGTAATATGTCCACAAAATTTAAAAAAAAATTGTGGAGGTGTTATGCCAGAGAAAGTCCGAATTAACTGTCCATTCCTAACAAATATGTAATATCTTTCTTCTGGAATGGACGGAGAGGCTAAGTATTATCATCATTATTGCATTTGTTGAATTGACAACAAGTTACTCAGAATAACTACGTAAAAACTCTGAGAAAACTTATCCAAATACGACGAAAATTGTTTAAGCCAGATCATTGGACTTGGTTCTTATCACATTGGCAAATAGCCAAGACACAGACCCCGATGTTATACAACTTTTTGCGTGCTGAGTATGAAAAAAAGTTTTATAACCTTGGGGCCAGGTTCCGTACATTCTGCTCAGTATTACCAGAGCCAGCAAATGAAAGTTTTGGCCAAAGATAATCTAGCCCCACTTGATATTAACCCTTTACTCCATAGGCTATTTTTACATCATGACATCATTTTCTATTTTTAGATAACATTGAAAAAAATCAAGAAAAATTTAAGTAAAGTTTCAAATACTTTTGATACCATTTTCCATAATATTTTCAAATACATGATATTAGGCATTATTATGGAGTAAAAAGTTAAATTGAGAATGCAGGTTTAAAGATTAACTTTTAACCCAACTAATGCTGGATATTTCTATGAGCTACACTCCTCACTAATTTTACTCACTAATGTGAAGGGTACAAATTATTAGCATGTATTTACACAGTGTGGAACCTAATCAGCTGGCTTCACAGAAGCCAGCTGATATGGTTCTTCACTGTTTTCAATTAAAAACAGAACATATCCAGGTTTAATACGGTAAGGGTTATGAAAGACTTTATTTGTTTGATTTGATTCTTTGCGTCCTAGCCAAAAATCTTTCAGTTATGTTGGAACAGTTCTTCCTGGGCTGAACCAGTACTAAGCAAGGATTGTAAAAGACTTTATGCCTATGTGATAGGTTTCATTGCCATTATAAGATGAGCTGGCTCGTTTGTAAGCTACCTGAAATTCATAGAAAAGAAAATGGTGGGTTATCAACAATATGGCAAAGCTTTACAGTAACACTTATACTTACCTCTTAGCACGAGCCAGTGAAAGTCAGAAAATCAGTAATGTATAAAAAATATTGAAATTTTTGCAATTTTGTTTCAACCCTTTCTTGACTTATGATCTAGTCTGATGCAATAAAGACTGGATGGTCTTGGTCTATATTTTGACACCCCTTTCCAGAATTACCTGGATCCGCCCCTGGAGTATACTGTCCTATAGAGTTCAAATTTTCAAGGTGGTGATCCTTTGACCAAAATTGCACTTTTGTCCTGAATGTAATTTTAATGCAACCAATGTAGAAACAGGGGAGATGCTGAATTTAGTGGCATCTCATCTGGGTCTACATTGTTAGTCGAAATAGCAGTTTATGGGTTTAAATTCCAGTCAAGAGAGGGTTTTTGCTTTGGGAAAAATGAAAACTGTGAAAAAATTGCAGCCACACTTAAGCCCACTACAAATGAGTGAAAAAGAAGAGTATTTGAAATAGGGTTTTGCTAACTTGATCACTATGCAACAACAATTGACACTCAATAACTCAAATCTGGATAAGTCAAAGAATTTTTTTGGATACATAGGTTTCAAATGCGAGTCCGAAGATATTTCTGATTAATTGTCTTTTTTATTTTTTCAAAAAATTTTGTGAATAAAAAAAACATCTCACTGAGGCAGTTCTTTCAAACATCCATAGCATACGTACATTGAATTCACACAAAAAAATCAAGATTTGGTTCAATATTAGTTATACTATCAATAATATTAAAAATTCCATTTAACTTATTGATGAATCAAATTAAAAACCCTTGGTCCCATGGACTTAATGAGTGTCAACTGTATAACTCGTAGTCTAGCAACTTTTGCATGCTGAACAGTTAAAGAAAACAAGACTAACACTTAACAGTTAATGAAGCAGGCTTAGATCTTTCTATGTGGTCTAACAGCACAAAGCTTCAAATGTAGCAGTAGGGATAGAATGGCAAAGAAATGATCTCACAACCTATATCTACAGAAGTGTATGGCAGGACTAGGTAACAACTGACGACCAAGTACAAAATTCCAACCTGCTAACATTTGTTTTAAGCTGCCAAATGAACCATCTTAAGAGGAATGGTATTTACTCAAAAAGGTGACGGGGAATTTATCAAAATATTACCATTCACAGAGCCGGGGTGGGCTTTTTTTAGAGGCTGGAGCTGTTTTTTTTTTGCAAATTAATTAAGGGGTTGTAAGAACCTGTTTCATATATGCCGACATTTTCAATGCTCACTCTTAGATGGTTGATATATAATCAAAGAAATTAATGTCAAAGAATATCTGATCAGCCTACCCTGACCATTTGGTTCATATCCCATATGCGAGCAGTGAAGGTTCAGATAAGCCCCCCCCTCCCCACACACACACAGTAGTGAAATAAATGAAGGCCCAGACCAAACTTTGCATTTCAAAGTCCATTATCAGTTACCGTTCATATTGACTGCAGCATTGCATGCTGCCTGATAATCATTGTCTATCTCATGAAATGTGCCTTAATCAGGTCATGATGACATTGCACTTTTTGAATGACGTCGCCAATGATGATGAATCGACACAAAAATACATCGTTACGTCATATTTGCTAGTTTGAAGAGTGAGTCAACTTGGTAAGCTGATAAATCGAATACCAGGTTCACGTCTTTTGATATCAAGTTTACCAGGCTCAAGTTTACCAGGCTCCGCTTAGAGATCTCATGTTTAATCGCTCAGCAAGCCTCGCGATGTCAACAAGTGTTCTCTAAGCCATGCCTGGTAAACTTAATATCAAAAGACACACACCTAGTATTCTCTCTTTAGATAGGTATGTGTGCGACAAGTAACACAATCTTATGAAAAAATATTTTTGTTAACTACATTAATTTCTATGTCAATGTCTGTGTCAATCATCAATCCTTTACGCTGGACCAAAATTTGGCCTCCATATCCAATACTAGTGCCCAAACTAAGGAATCTGGTACAACATAAAGTAACAGTGTGTTATCATAGGGAAGGGAACATTACAAGTGAAACACATTATACACACAGAAAGAACATGAACACATAAAGGTGTAACAATTGTTAAGAAAGAGTGATGGATGGATGGATGGATGGATGGATGGATGGATGGATGGATGGATGGATGGATGGATGGATGGATGGATGGATAGGTGGATGGATAGTCTTATTTGTTAAATTGATGTTTATGGGAGCAGATTTGCAGGAAATATCAAATCAAATCTAGTTTGTGAAAGAAACTTCAACCTTTGACAATACCATCTTACATTTGCAAACTGGTTGTTATCAAATCCAATTTGGTGATATAACATTCATGTAAGGTCACATAATTTGTCATATTGTGACAGGTATTGGGGTAACCAATGATACAGAGGACTTTCTAATGTGTACCAACAACATCTGTCTTGTGATGGAATGAGGACAGTTTTCCTTTATAAACTGAATTTTCATGGGTGAACGCTTTAATTTCCAAAATCTTGAATAATAATGAAAACTTTCATTCATCTTTTTTTTTCATTATTTCAGTGAAATCAGCATGTAGATACCATTTATTATGCAGCTGGGTTATATTTTTAGAATTATTCCTGAGTTCAAGAGTTTGAGGCTGACTTTGGAAAGTCAGCCTCAAAATGCTGAATTTGATCTCAAAATTGCTTCATTGATTACTGTAATTATCAGATGACCTAAACAATGTTGAAGATATTCATTTTTGTAGGTATCTTGCAAGTTTTCAGTTCAAAAATTCTAAAGATCAGTAATCTTTTAAATATATTGTTTTAAATCTATTCAGAAGGTCAAGGTTTTAGAAAAACCTAAATATTTAAGGTAAAACTGGCACTGGCTGACTGACAGAGCAGATCATGATGAATCTGAGAAACCTGTGGTAGGTATCTAAAGAAGCCGCTTAAAATTCAAGCTGATACAATACTGTTTTAATATATGTGGATACAAATAGAATAAAAATGTTAAAACTATTTACAGCCAAGGCTAATATTAAGCAGATACATTCATCCAACTACTTTTAGAGTACATTCATAAAATCATCCACATTTCAAGAAACTTTAGAGTAACCCTTTCTTGACTGGATGTGAACATTGAGAAGCTTTTGCTTTTTTTTTTTTTTATTGATTTGATTCTTTACATCCCAGTCAACAACTTTTCAGTCATGTTGGGACAGGTCCTGTTCTAAAAAGAAGATAAAGTGTCTTGCTCAAGGACACAATGCAGTGCCTCTGGTGAGGCTCGAACCTGCAACCCCTCAATCTGAAGTCAAGCACTCTACCACTGAGCAAATGCATTCTTTACATAGAGAAACAGCTTAGATCAGCCTATTCATTGACACAGTCTGAACAGCACCTCTTTCATTTGTGTGCTTGAGAGCGCAATAGCTGAACTTGCAAGCTGAATCAAGCATTACCTAGTTATAAACCAAAGAACAGGTTTATTCCAGATGGCGTCATCTGAACATTATAGATCCAATCAGCCAAAAAAGGGTTCATAAAAGACTACAGCCCAAATTAGCCATACATAGTAAGAGAATATGAGTATGAGACATTCGGTAACATTTGTATTCCTTAAACGTTATCCTGCTGAAAAGAGTTCATATGCTATATGTATTTTTCCCGTGCTAGCTCAGTCATAAAATGAAAATTATTTTGATGAATAAACAAAATTTGAGCCGCAACATGAGATTTCCAACAATGTGATCTGTGTGACCAGCAATGCCTTAGATCAGCCTGTGTATACGCGCAGTCTGTTCAGAGCTTTTGCTAGTTGCTTGAATATTCCATGACTTAAGCTAGTAGCTGAACATCATTTGAAGTTTCTAAGCTTAAAAGTAAAATGCCACATTGTTGGAAAGTACATGTCGCGGCTTAAATCATGAATGACTGTTTTAAAAATAGGATATATCAGGTTTCAGCAGGACAAGAGATAACCTTTACCCCCCCCCCCCCAAAAAAAAAAAAAAAAAAAAAAAAATCTACTTTTTTACTTTCACTGTTTCACTGTAGTATGATTCAATTTTAATCAAAGCACATTACATGCTATGCATGTGTGCATTTCAATCTTACCATAGAGAATTTTGATCATTCTTTTAGGTGCTGTCATGCTTATTTCTTTTTTTTCTTTGAAATGACATGTCTTGTTATAACACATAGTAAAATAAAAAATCAGATTTCGTGCTCCTGACTGTGTTTTATGGAGTCTAATGAGATGAAAGTAAGATGATGGATGATAGAGATATAAGAAAAGACCAAAATCCTTTAGCTCCAAAAATTCTTTCTAATTAATCCTTTCTTGATTGATGGCAGCTTCACTTTAGTTTGATACAAAAAGTTTCCCATCAAGAAAGGGTTAACCCTTTACTCCATAGGCTATTTTTAGATCATGACATCATTTTCTATTTTTAGACAGCATTGAAAAAAACATCAAGTAAAATTTTAGTAAAGTTTTGAATACTTTTAAAAACATTATGGAAAATGGAGCATATGTTGCAAAGGAGCAAACACTCCATTTTCCATGATATTTTTCAAATACATTGTATTTCAAATGCGTCAAAAGGCGTTATCATGGAGAAAAGGGTTAAAAGTGAGAAAATCGATAATGATTGGTATAAAAATAAATACAGCATCCGCCTCTAACAAACATGGGAATACTTGCTTCATGAGGTATAAAATTTTTTTACGTGCATCCAACTATTCAGGAGTGAATATCAAGAAAATATCAGAATAAAATAGTATAATGAACTGACAGAGCAGTAGATACAGAGTTAATAATTGAGCTGTGACATGTGATTTCCAACAATGTGGCATTTTGACAAGTGTAGACTCAGATGAGCCTTTGCAGCATTCTTTTTGGCTTAGAAACCCCAAATAATGTTCATTCAGTAGCTTAACAGTCATAGAATATTCAAATGACTAGCAAAGGCTCTGATCAAACTGTGTGTAAGGCACAGGCTGATTTTAGGCTTTGCTAGTCACACACACCACATTGTTGGAAATCTCCTGTCGCAGCTCAATATTATGCAATATGCAAGTCTGCACTATTAGGTGCATTATGACATGTATGTCTCAAAATCTAAACCCACAAAAGAGCAGTTGTTAACAGTCTAGACCCAGCTAAGAGACAATAGCATGGAGCATCTTATCAGGGTCTACATTGTTTGTGAAGATAAAAACAGTCTTCAGGGACAGAAATACAATATTATTTGAAAATTCAAACCTGTGACCCTAAAATGTATAACACAACCAAAACACAATTGTGTCCAACTGGATCAAATGGAATGTTTTCTTGAAACTCCCCAGCTGTATCCACTGCTCTGAAAAACTCTATGCTGCTGTACAGTTTCATAAAAGCAGAAACTATGGAATGAAATGCAAGAATGTTAGCACCAAAGAAAGCCAATCAATGAAAGAACCCAACTACATATTACAATAATTAATCTGGATATTAAGCATTTTCTCCCCAAGTGATTCAAAAACTTTATTCATACATAAAAAGTAGAGTAAAACACATGTAAAGTTGCTAGACTTGGTTTCTAATGAATTTTCCTATTTATTTTCATATATAGTATTTTTTTCTATCTTAACCACTAGAATTAGTAGCAGGCTAACTTCCACCTAGCTTCACTGGCTGAGCTAATCTCTTCTAAAGAAAGAAATAGGAGTCAGTGTATATGTCAAGACTAACAAAATGATCTATGTTCCAAGCAAGGACTCAAATCAGCCAGCACTGTGAACTAAATTGGTAGCTAAGGCCTAAGGCCAAATAAATGTGTTTCGAGTAACGGGTCTGAAAATTTTAGGTAGGGTAGGCACACATTTTAAAAAAAATTATTTTCTTTTTCTGGAAAAATATATAATTTCATGCATTTTGAAAGGCATTTCGCCTTTCAAAATGCATAAAATTATATTTTTTTCTAGAAAACCTGAAAAAATCTAGGTTTCACCAGTAAATTTAGGTAGGGTCAAGTTGCCCTAAACACAGGTATTTTTTCTATTTGGCCTAATGGTTTCCTTACACAGACAGGTAAGACTGAACAGATTGGGAAGATACAAACACTGATACGAGTCTTCATTGGGTGCAAATTTCATTTTGCTGGCTTTGTCGATACTGGTACATATGAAGAAGATAACTATATTGTATAGAATGACCTGATTTGATTTCAGTTTCATTTTCAACTTAATAAATAGCTCTTTCATTGCTGGAAGTTTGCAACTTGACAAACAAAGTTAACAATGGTTGTTAAATTGTTTTCAGGTTGTAAACTTAAAACCGTAAAATGGATAATATCTGCATCATCCTATTTTTGCGGTACTTCACAGTAAGTCATGTTCCGCGAAAATTAATATCTGTGAAATATTTTTCAAGTTTGTCCATTTGTTTGGTGATCCTTATATTGACACAGCTGCGCAGGTCACAGGTCAAGTTATACTGTTATTGAACATGAAAAGATTACAAAATCATGTTTGTGAGCATTTTATTGTTACACAAAAGAGTAAGGGTTAATTACGCTAAAACATTATTACCTGATCAATTATTCAGGTATGGACCAGTGATTATAAGTAGTCACATATTTCTGTCAGTGTATCATGGTCACTTAAATTTTGGAGATAAAAGAGGAAAATGGCATTACATTGCCAGTGAAAGTCTGGATGCAGAATGCATCACTATTCTATGCACCACAACATGTGACCTAGGAAAAATTCAGATGAAATATGGAAAGCACCCAGTTTCAACCCACGGAAATGACTGACAACATAAATACTTGCTCCAGTTTGTAGGACATTTGCAGTAACAACTTTCGCGGTTATAAAAGACCATGAAAATAAAAAACCAAGAATATTACTTCAAAATGATTTTGAGCCAAAACCGTGAAATTTGGCTCCGTGAAAATATTCCGTTTTATGGTATATTATGAAAAGTTATAGTTATGTTATTTTAAGATTACTCTCTTGCAAAAATGGAACTGCAATAAAATAAACTTGATCCTGTAAGTATTTCATGATACTATCATACCAAGTTCTAATGATATCAACAGCAACACTATCAATAGATACGGTCTATTCAATGTTTAGCTAAGTCACCCCTAAGAAACAGTCAGATCGTACAGTGTGTGGTGCTGTTCAAGCAAGTTGATCTGTTCCGGTACATGAAATAATCAATTTTCTTTATAGCTTCAATCTTTTCAGCTTTATTATATACTAACTAGGGTATTTCACTTGCTAATCATATGACGTCCTGTCTGGGAGTGAAATAATGCCATGGAATAAAATCGATAAACCACTAGTAGTGGTTTACAGATTTACTGGAAACGTTATGACGTCCTTGACAACGTTGCGTACATAATGACAAAATTATAATGTTTTTACGCCAGGAATGAGAATTAAAAGTATTCCTAATGTCATATGATATATAGAATCTAACATTCATGCTCTTGACTTATTGAATTTATTAAACTTGTTGCGAAAAAGATTTAAAATGCTCGGCAAGTCTTGTATTTTATCTCTTTTCCCCAACTCGTTTAATAAATTCTATGAAACATAAGCACTCATGTAAGATCCTTTATTTCATAAGACCAGATAAACACTATATTTTGAGCATTAACTTCTGAATATACCATATAAAGCTGTGTATGATACGCAAGAATACACAACCCGCACCCCCACTTTTGACCCCAAAATCCTAGAAAAAATGGATTTAGGATATATTGACCGCACCCAAATTCAGCATTCTAAAGGTCCGTGTGTGTCAACTCCAAACAAAAGGCCTACCTTGCAAACACTATTTTTCACACATGATGTCATCACAAGTTCTAAATATGAATATCTAAGTCTCCAAACACATCAATTATCTGCAATTATAGTCCTGCCGCAATAATAAGAAACGCGAAAATCTGGAATATTATTTTATTACATGCATTTTTCCGAGCATTAAGCTCAATTCTATATTTAGAATATCCTGCAGTGTCAGAAGAAAATAGTTTGAAGAGTCTACTTTAACTGCCCTGACCCCTAATCTCTTGGGAATTTCGACATTTTTAGGCCTTTTGAAAAGCGGGGGGAATTTAAATGGTGTAACAGCCATGAGACGCCTATATATCTGTACTTAACTTTCTACAGGTAAGTATCAAAAGCATCACACATTTTAAAATAGTGATTGTTTTGTACATGCCAGTTTTATTTAGTAGCACTGCCATTCAGTTGATTGAACCGATTCGATCAGCGTAGAGGCAAATCCAACTGATCCAATATGATCAGTTAGATCCGGGTAAATACTGTTTGCTATATTTGTAAGGACATTTTCTACTAAAACAGCGTGATGTGGCTATTGTTGACAGTTTTAACATACAACATTTAAAGTGGTAAACGGCCTAAACATTATCAACTACACATATGTAATTTTATAGTCAGCCATTCAAGTAGTGCAGAACAATAATAGTTTTTTTCACAAAATGGATTAGCTAGGCCTATCCCAGGATTATCCATGTCAAGTGTCAAATAAGTTGAAAAAATGCCCAAATTCTACCATCAGAATTTTTAGAACAAAAATTAGCGGTAATACCAGGCAATATCTTTTGTCAAAATACTGCCTGAAATGATTCACGATTATTGAATGCTCAATGTGATATAAATTGAAAACGTACACCTAAAGTCATTTATTCGCGATCCTAATTTATGCAGCAGTACTTTATATGCACGATATACTTTATGCTATACTGAACAAAAGTGAAAACACTACATTACATTGTTATATGACTGGAGAGAATCCTGTCGCCTGATTGGCCCAATTTGTCTTTATAAATCTCTATGTCTACCTTAAAACTGGTCTAAACTGGCTCAGAAGGTGATATAGGATGAAATCCAGCTCAAACTAGTTTCCAGAAGTTAATATTTTTGACACTTCTGCAATATCACCCTCTAGAGAGCTAAAAATAGCATGATGAGTATAAAACTAGCATGTGCTGCATGAAATTGACATGATTTGCTGTTTCAAATCCCAACAGGTAAACTAAAGACTTTCATGAATTTTAACAACTGTTTTGTTATGTTTTGTTTGTTCATTTATCTTTGTTTGAATAAACAAAATGTAAAAAAAGTTTTATGGTTAAATTTTACATTCCACATTTAGAGAATTAATATACATTTCAAATTGCAAAATACTACATTAAAATATTTTAATAACAGTTGATAAAACTTGCTAGAAAGTCCTTAGGTTGAAGGTTGACTTCAGCAACAAAAGTGAAAGTAGAACATATTCATTCTAAGTTGAAAAGTCATATAACAAAACAGTTATTGACTTCAATTTCGGTAGACATGGGGATTTATCTACCCCTAAAAGTGATATTCACCTCGGCCTAGCGGCCACGATGAATTATCACTTTTTCGGGTAGATAAATCCTTATGTCTACCTCATTGAAGTCAATAATTGTATAATATTCTATATTTTGTGAGAAATTATTTACTTTAGATTAATAAGGTTTTCCAGACATCCAGCAAGCGATTCGTCGAAACTCCACCAATTTGTCTCTTTTGATGTTTGAGTTATGGTCCTTATTGTGTGTAAAGCTTTATTCACTGAATTTTGCGATTGCACAAAAAAGATTGTTATGCTTATCAGATTTCGTCATATTGTGTTGCATTATTACACAAGAAAACTGTTTTGTCACTTGAAACAATCTTAGAAATCAATTTCGAATTTATCAAATTTGTAAAACAAAATGGAAAATGTCCCCCTATGACAAAAACAAATAGGCAATATTATATAAATATTACGTTCCCTGGTTGGGTGATAGTCGAAAATATCATCCCGAGGAATATGATTATCAACCGAGGCGCAGAGATAATATTTTCTGACAATCACCCAATCTGAGAATGTAATATTCATTTTATTATACTGAACATTATATCCTTTATTTTCTACCGTCTTATGCCTGCACTGGTGAGGGGAGTTCCAAAGGGAAAATGATGCACAGCCTCTTATCTATATGCATGAATGAAAAAAAACATCTTTCACAAAAATGGTTCTTTCGAGCAGTTTGAATGCTCGAACTGATCATGACGTTCGCTCAATCAAATTACGTCATAAAAAGTCGACGACGCCAAACTTAATACCAAGCAGCGTCATTTAAATGGGATACTGTACAAGATGTGGTTTTGTTACAAAATAGAATATTTCACCAAACCGGCTAAAATTTGGTCTCAACGTGTTCCTCTCGTCCTTACTAAGAAAACGAGTACCTACAGTTAATGTTTCTGATCATAAACAATTGAGTTATTGGGAGATGAAAGTGGCCAAATCATGCCTCATGTCAGCCATTGCTGTGGAACGTGTCCTGACGTGAACCAACCGTACACACATCGGCGTTGCGCATCAGACGAACGACTTATATTTTCGACTATCACCAGCTGCTATAACCAACGAGTGACAGTATTCGCCGTCGCTTTAGTAGCGGATGCTAGCGTAAAAAAATATCAGTCGTTCGTCTATGAACGTTTTGTATGGGAAATTCACGCGAGGTATAATAATAAATGTTTGGTAATCTTCGATTTATCACGATTTTCAATAACTTTCTTTCTTCTGCCAAATCAGGTAGACCTATCAGCACATTGTTCCTACCATTTCTCGACCAGTAATGTGCTCAGACTAAGATGCAACAACATATTTATTTACCTATGGAGATTTCATTAATAAAATTTCAAGCTTGGCCTATTTGGATGAAAAACCCACTTTCTAAGGTTGCTTTTCTAAACGATCAAAACACATTTCTCGTTGTCAAATATCTAAGACTACCATTTCGTTCAGTCGGATTTGGTTGGCAGTGGATTTTTGAAGGCCTAAACTGTGTGCGATTTCTGTTCAAATTTGTAAACCTGTAAAATTGGACGCCTGTCACATTAAAATGACTTTCATGTATTTACTCGTGACAATATCCGTAAACCTTTTACTTTATGCATAACCCAGTCTTTGAACATTCAGATACACTTTCATTTGCTTTACTGGCTTGCATCATTTTGCATATAAATGGCAAACAATCCAGGTGTAGTGTTTTCACTTTTTCTCAGTATATAACCGACACGGCGATCACTGACCTGAAACGCCATTGAATGATTTAGTCAACCGTTGCATATTATTAATAAACTGGGTCAGTTTATGTCCATTCTACCAACAGTAATACTCCCCCGTTGAAAAGAACCAAAAATATGCCAAAATTCCATCTAATTACAGAAAAACTCAGCAAAAACATCAGGTTGAAAATTTTGTCAAAAAATACTGCAGCTTTTTCTACCCGCATATTGAAAATATCAAGAGAAAATAACGTGAAATTATGCACTTTAAGTCGATTTTTCGCGTTTCTTATTAATGCGGCAGTACTCTAGTGCAATAATTGGCAATATATTTACTATTGTGAAGCTTCAGTTTAAGCATCACGCTCTGTGCACATGTCAAAAAACATCTCTCCAGGCAAGGCAAGCAACTCAAAAATACTATTTCAGAGGAAGAAAGCCGTGTTGTTCCAAATAAGTGTTTCCAATATATGCAGTTTACCTGTGCATTGACATCTAAAAATAGAACGCTTGAATGGTTATCGGTTTTCCTATTAATACTAAGCACTGCTTTTAGGCATATCGGGAACCAGGCTTGTATATGCACTTTTAAACTCCAACAGCTGTTGACAGACCGGGTTTACCGATTTGTGTGGGGTTTTCAATGTCTAATAGGCCTAAATGACTTCTGCAACATGATGGAATAACTCATAATGTACTGGCACCTAAGTGCAAAGCCATTTTACTTGGAAAATCTCTTCAATTATTCCATGAGAATCTGAGAATCGGTCTGCTTGTGTTTGGAGAAATAGTCCAAAATTTTGATTTCGATTACACTACCCGCAAACCCCATATTTCATGAGTTTTGGGGGTAAAAAAAGTGTGGGTTGTATGCACCTTTCTATGGTACTCTTATCTATCAATCCATGTGTTTTGGGTGCTTGATAAGATGATTCTTATGAGTATCCATATAATATGTGTTAGTTCAGAAATAAAATTTGATTAATGACTAACCCCTCTTATCTGGAGTTTTTTTGTTGGAAACTTGAATTCCCAGAATCAGAGGGTGCCTAATATTACAGGGCAAACCATCCAACTGAACAGTTTCAACATCTGACATTTTAACCCAAACCCCAGAGGTCATAGGTATGTGTCAGGGTAAATGTTTTTCTTGTATGTTGTTATACTTTTGGTTTTCTTCAATTTGATATGCAACTTCACAATTGCCAGTAATTTTCTGAAAAAGGTTGTTCTTTTACCCCTAGTCCCTCAACGGGTGTTAAAGGGCCTTTAATTTGATATGTAACATGACTTGTTTCTCTAAAAGTTTACTTTTTGCTCAAGCACAGACCTCTAAGTTCACCCAGGGGATTTTAACCAGTCATCACAACATAAATTCCAATGTATTTCTCTGTTGTATGCATATGCTACAGAAAATTACTTGAAAACAGACTCAGTTTTTGCATATTTTAAAGATTTGATCTTTGACCATGCCAAAGGGGTCAACCGGGTGGTGTAAAAACAATTAGTACTGTTGTGCGAATCTACAGGTTGATGGCAATCACAATTCATAGTGAGAAGTTGCTACACGGCAACAAATTAGAAATACGTTTGAAGTTAATCTTTTTTAAAAAATGGTATTACAGCCTTTTACATTGTAATTACATATATATTCACCCAACTCAGTAAACAGCCAAAAATCAATTTGAAAATAATGCTTACTGCAAATTTTGGGTTGGACTATGTTTTAAGACAAGTGCATAAAAAATAACATCTACATTCCACAAACTCTTAACTTTCACCCTCTCCACCCAAAATACTTTCCACCCAAAATACTATCAGTGGCATCACTATTTAAGATTTTCAGAACTATTCTCTTTGGACAGTTTTATGTCAACAATGAGCTGGTCTCAGACTGCAGCTGTAGGTGGCCACTAACTGGTCATAATACTGCTAAGGATAATCGTTTTCTGAAAAGTCAAAAGCAGTTTTTGTTAGTAGTTCAGCTAAAACTTAAGGTAAAAAGATACACCATGTTTTCAGTTAATTACATCAAGGAGACCATCTTCTATAGATTGTCAAGCAATTTCTAACCATGGTGGTCTTTCTTTAAAACCATCTGTTTTGTTCAAGAGAAAACTGACTCCTTTTATATGATTCCACTCACAGTGGTCGTAACTCCCCCATTCACGGCAATTGTTATTTGCTCTTTCATCTGCATATGAGCCGCAACATGTGATTTCCAACGATGTGGCATTTTGACAAGTGTAGAGTCAGGTGAGCCTGTGCAGCCTCCTTTTAAGCTTTGAAACTCCAAATGCTGTTCAGCCAGTAGCTGAACATTCATAGAATATTCAAGCGACTAGCACAGTCTCTGATCAGACTGCGCGTATGCGCAGGCTGATCTGAGCCTTTGCTGGTCATACATACCACATTGTTAGAAATCCCATGTCACGGCTCACATGTACTTTGATAGCCTATATTACAAACAAGGGGGTCTAAATTGTAAGCAATAATGGCAATTTAAGTACACACGCTGATGAGGGAGCACACAAAAATTGTTGTAAATGGAGAGAAAAGGGTTACAATCTGCCAGTGTATCTGTTTCCCCGTAACTCACCAATAGCTTAGCTATAGCTAGTGAAGCAAGGCAAAGCTATCATTGTATACTAAAAAAGTCAAAGCAACATTTATGATAATTACATAAAACTTGAAAAAGAAGAACTTGTATTTGTATTGACAGTTTGGTTAGCCCAAAGAAAATGAAATGCTAGGTTCTCACCAAAATTAGAGATAGGTGGATTTTGATTAAACAGATATAAGGTCTATAAAAATACTCACGAACTTTTTAAATCAGTGAATTTTTTATTCAGTGTTTTACAGGTGATTATTTCAGCAAACTTTTAAACATAACTGGATGAACCAGTAAATAATTTCATTTCTAAGAAAAATCAAGAGAAAAAGTTTAATTGCTATGCTGCTATGGTAACAGAGTCTGCAACAACCATATCTGTTAGGAAACACATGGCATATACAAAAGTACTTGTCATATCCTAGTAAATATAGCTGACAATAAAATTCTAATATCTTTTGCACAAAATTTAGGATTCTAAAAAAAATGTCTGCAGATTCTATATGTAATAGTTATACCATGGGCTGTCCACCTGTACATGGAGATAATCCATGAGCTTTAGCGAGTGGATTATCTTACGTACAGGTGGACAAACATGGTATAACTATTTTATACCACCTACATCAGTGTAGACCTTGCACATCATGAGATATTTCATGCTAAAGTTGGCAAGGGTGGTATAAAACATGATACACATGCCATGACGACTGGTACATTCTCTGTTAATATCAAACGCTTGTATTCTGATGGATTTTGCCATACATATTGACACAATAAGTATGGAACTGCCCATTGGGGTCACATGTAGAATTTTCTAAATTATGACGAATTTCTGTCCCTGAAGGTTGTTTTTAACTCAGCAAACAGTGCTGATCCTGATGAAATGCAGCATAATGCTTCATTTCATCTGGGTCTTCACTGTTTGCCAAAGTACCCATTTAGGGGTTTTCAGGATACAAAGGGTTAGATCATTATAATATAATCCACCATCATATATTCTACTGGTCTGGATGAGAATCGAACAATTAATTTTCTATGGCATCACAGAAGCTTAGGCCTAAATATTGTAAGTTTGTTTAGGGTAATCTAACCCCAGTGTTTTACAACTATGCTAGATTACTATCATGCCCGCCAAAAATGTCAAAACAAACAGTGCAGACCCAGATCAGACTGCTTCTGATCAGGGTCTTCCCAGTTTGCTATTCTGACAAGAATTATGTGAATTTCAGCCCTGATAAACTACATTTTATTTGAGAACAGAAAGATAAATGTCCATATTTATGATTGATTACAGAGAGACACAAATCAGTAACTCATTTATTCTTTTTAGTTCTTAATAAATACATAAGTTGGGGATACACAATGAAAGTGTCCCTTTGGGACACTTTCAATTGAATGCCACAGCAAATTTCCCCATTTAGAAACCAGAATCAATATCATCATTTTTGTTAGAATAAAAGCGTAGCTGAAGCCAACCAGTACCACAGGTTTAGACAAACAAAATTTTGAGTGTAAAATTGTAAATATTTTCTTACCCATCAGTTTAAACATATGTTTTGGGTGCTCAAAAGAACCATCTCATTGAAACTGTTCTTTTGAGTACCCATAACATATGTTTTGGTTGAGAAAAAAGAAAATTAATTTTCTGTTACGCACTCTTAACTTAAGGCCTGCAGTAGCATTTTTGAGTTTTTCCCACAGTAGTTTTAACCCTGATACATTGATATCCAGTTTTTAGAATAGTATTTGCTTGCAACTTCTAGAATCTTGAGAGAAATTTCTATTTTTGCACAAATCCTTCTTTTCATCCTAATTTTGTTGTTGTTACCCTAAACAAAACATTTGTTTAGCCTGATCTTAATTTCAAATGCTTAGTATCCAGATGCATTTGTTTACTGACAAGTGTGACGTGATACCTTAACAGTTGAACAACGCTGCTATGACAACCACTAGGTGTCATGCGCAGTCTCACCACGGATTCTTGAGGAACCGGAACGTAAGGTATCTGGTCTACAAAATCAGGGGAGATAAATATTACGGCAAGCTAGAGGGAAACAAGACACAATAGACTACTCTAAACTATTGAGCATAGCTTGTTGGTTTTACATTCATTTTCTAAAAAGATTGAAAGTCCCAAAGCTCAAGCATCTGAAAATCAAATCTTAGGAATGAGTAAAATCTTTATCATGACACACATACAATGAATGTTAAATACTCTCACACAATGTCAGGTCTCTAACAAAAAAGTGTATAGCTACATAGCCTTTTCTTATAGTGGCATCCAAAATATCTAGTTTTATATAAGGAATGTCCAAACAGATATTGGTTTTATTTCTCAATGAAAACATGAGTGCAAATATGAGTGTGTGAAAAATCACTCTGCTCCCAGTGAGCACTACAACTGTTATTTTCATGATGAATAAAATAGATAGCCACTTAAACCCAGCTTCATGCTGATATTAATATCTCAAAAATTGAAGAAAAATAAGTTGCAATATTGTGATATTCAGGTGGCAAATTATTAAGTAAGCTTTATTGAACAATTTACGATTGTATATACAAATAGTCACTCTGGTAGGCGGGACGAGTCGAAGACCAGTTTCCCCCTACAAGAGAGAATATTTGTATATTCACAAGTATTTGTACAATAAAATACTTGTATCATGACCAATAAAACAACCACCTTTTAATTTATTCATCAGATATTCAAGTTAAGTATAACCTCCACCTTTGACTGGTCTTGTCGAAATTATTGAACAGCATAGATCAAATGAAAAGGTGGCAAAGTCATGATACAAGACAAAATATTGTCTTATTTGATCTTAAAAGCTATGATAGCTAGATATCAATGTTTGCAGTAAAACCTATACCCCCCTTTTTTACAAGCAATAGTATATTATAATTCAAATTAGCACACATCCATTCTAATTTATGGACAGTTGTAAAGTCACACTGATTAGTATTTCAATTGACCATGAAACTACGTAGGCACCCTTTTATATATGCAGACATATTTTTCGTTTGTTTAGTAAAGCACAAAACAAAAATAATTCAAAAACAAGGGCTGCACAATAACAGGTTGACGATAAATGTTCTATGATTTCAAACACAAGTTACCTGAAAAATATGTAGCCAAACAGTGCTGACCCAGATCAGACTGCTCATTAGGAGCAATCTGACCTGGATCTGCACTATTTGACATAGAAAAAAATATTTTGTGAATCAAAGACTTTTTAATGAAGACTTCAGTTGAGAACAGGCCCAATGGTTATAAACCTTTTTCCATGCTCAACTCAGCTGAGCACGAAATTTATCCAGCTCATAAATGTTTAAATGCCAACAATTGTTGGCATTTTAACATTTATCAGCAAGATATATACAACATCTGAGAGATTTAACGCAAGAACCTTCTTCATTTGTCGGTATTTAAGTTTTTATGAACAGTTGAAATTTCATGCTCAGTTGTTCATGAAAAAAGTTTTATAACCTCGGGGCCAGTTTAGAGATTGTGTTTGAAACTATTGAACATTTACTGTCTAGTACAAACATGATGTTTAACGCTTGAACGCAAACATGATATGCAGCAGACGACATACTAAAATAAATCCTTGCTTTAAGAAACAAAATGAGACTTGATATTTCATGTGAATCACCTGCTGGCAGATTATTCACATGTAATGCCAAGCCTTATTTTCCCTTGAAAACCAATAAAATTTGATGAAAAAAATTTGTCATCTGCTGTTATCATGGTTGGCGCTTTAGGTTGACAAAATCTTGAATAAGGAGGCCACTGTAGTAAATAGGGTCAGAACTCAACTGTGTTTGAACAAAAACATTTTATAATACATGTATAAACATCTCGGTGAAGAGGTCAAACATTTTAGTCAGGATATATATGCTTTCTCAGGTATCAACCGATAATACTTATACCATAAGTTTTAAAAGGACCTGAAAATGTGAAACATGGCAATTATGAGTTTTTTTATGAAATTTATATGGGCCAGGCATGAGATTTCTGTATTTATCACATCAGCAAGCAGTGAAGGCTTAGGGAAGTCTGTGAATATGTCTGCAGCTTTCACATCATTACACATAGTATTCTCCCAGCTTCACGTCCATACACAAAGTATGAATGTAGATAAAGACTCAGACCAAAATTTAGATTTCTAGCCTAGCAGAATATGTTAGCATAAATGTTTATAAGAGGCATTTGCACATACGCCATAAGTACAGAAATATCATGCATTTGCCCATATGTTGTTTAAAGGTGTACAAAATACAATATTCATGTGCATCTTGAGCAATTTAATTTTAATATTTACATTTTCAAAGCAATCCTTTAATGAATCTTAAGATTTTTGCAACTAGCTGTTCCGCTTTTTTGTTTTGCACTCCAACAAAACCGTTAATACGATTAAATATTAAATACAAAATTGTTTTATCTCCTAAATTACATTAATTCTTAAATATTAGTTATTAATAATAAAGTGTAAATATAAGCAATAAATTCAATTTTTGGAAGGCTCATGGAATCATGAATACTTCTGGTCTCTTTCAAAGTTAACCTGAAGCCCGAAACTTTGCAAGAGACTCGAATTATTCAGGATTCCATGAACTTTCACTTACTTTGCAAGAGACCCGAAGTATTCATGATTCCATGAACCTTCCGAAAATCGAATTAATTTCTTAAAACAATTTGTCAGCTTATTCTTCATAGTAATAGGTAAAGTGCATCTAGATAATCCACAGCATTATTGTATAGAATGGCAAATGTACCCAAATAAAAGAAACCAGCTATTAGGCAATATTGAACATTGTATTTCTTTTGATAAACATTGCACCTGGTACGAGTATTAATTTGTTTTTCATAATCATTTTTCAGCTTTACATGGCACCAACTCATAATTACTTTATCCCCCTGCTAATTAACAAAATTGTTTGCTATTTTGTCAGATTAAATATATTCATATTGTATCTTGAAAATGAAATTAATTTATTAGAGGTTAAGGTCATAAAAAAACTAGAAATGTGCCAATGTGAAACGGATGCCACATGAACGGGGACATTATAGGAAACAAAAAGTCTTCGTACAGGATGGGACATAAGTACTGCCCGATTGAAAATGGCTGGAGCATAACAATACTGTTTAAACCAAAATAGTATACAAAACTGAACAGTCTCAAACTCATAGTGTTCACTGGACAGCAGATATGTGATTTTATACACTTGTCTACTTGAAACTTAGGATATTATATGGCAGATGGCAGCCATTATTAAATGCATGTCTTGAATTACATCTGTCAAATATTCATAGAGTCTATTAAAAGGCATCTTGAAGAATTTGTCAAATTTCTAGTGGGTTTAATTAGGCATGTGAATAAAATAAATCTAAAAAATGATGTTTTGTAATGTTAGGTTACTTTTTTTTCCCTTCAGTCATAACTATGTTGACCTAACTTTTGGTAAGCACAGACTATGTTTAGGGCATTATTGAAATAGTAAAATTACTCACTCCTTGAAATGGTGTGTGATTGTTTACTGAAAGGTTTGTATAGAGTGCGCATAAAGGTGTAAAAGTAAATATTCTAAAATATTGAACACTAGTTACCTGCCAAAACCAGCCCAGACAAGCAGCGCAGACCCAGATCTGAAAAGCAGTCTAATCGGGATCTGCGTTGCTTGCTTTTCGGACAAGCATTTTGTGAATTCCAGACGTGAAAACCAACATTTTATTTGAGAATAGAATTAGAAAAGTATTCCAAATTATAGAACATTTACTGTTCACCAAACCCTTACATAATACTAGCGATCTACGGTCCCTCTGTTTTCATAAAAATCAGAAAAGCGAATTTACATTTATTTTCTTCTCATCATCTGGTACAAATTGGACACCATAACATAACATTTAACTCACCATGCTAAAATCTGATATATCATGCTTCTAAAACAGTGTAGATCAAGATTAGCTGCCCCCTTCTAAGAAGTCAACTGATCAGGATCTACACTGTTTTCCACTCTGTGTGCAAATACATGAGAATAACTGGAATCTTCTAATTTAATAAGATAAAACATTGGAATCGAGTGTAGTACATAAGAATTGGTATCAAAGTCAATGGAGTGTGAAATAAAGGTTACGGTCACTGGGTCAGTGTGTGCTTGTAGAGGTCACTGGGTCACAGTGTGTGCTTGTAGAGGTCACTGGGTCACAGTGTGTGCTTGTAGAGGTCACTGGGTCACAGTGTGTGCTTGTAGAGGTCACTGGGTCACAGTGTGTGCTTGTAAAGTATGCAAAGAACAATTTATAGGCAAGCTTTGATACCTGCAGATATCACTGATGCAGAGAAACTCGCTTAAACCCTTTCCTTCATGAATATTCATACTAGGCTCCCCCCACTATGAATAATTATATAAATAAACTTTCAGGTTTGTACAAAGAACAAGGAAATTACTAGTCAGGCCCACTTACAAGTGTAGGATCATATTGTATCATATTTCCATAAGCAAATAGAGTAGACCCTGATCAGGCAGCTCTTTCAAGAGCTGCCTGATCTGGGTCTGCTCTGTTTGCAAGTGCCTAAAGGCACCTCTATGAGGTAAAGGGTTAATGTAAGTTGTTGACAGAGAGAAATTTGAACTCGTACATTACACCCCGCTAGAAGCAGGTGTGACATAAATATCTAGCATAGTAAGGATTAAAAATATGCGGTAATACAGGCCCCCAGAAGAGATTGCGTTACTGAAAACTATTTTTTATTTCTCAACCAAAACATGTTGTGGGTACTCAAAAGAAATGTCTCGATGAGACGGTTCTTTTGAGAACCCTAAACACATGTTTAAACTGATGGATAAGAAAAAAAATCACAATTTTAAGCAAATTATTTTTCCTTAACTGGCCCTATGGTAAAATGCCTTTTACAAAACCATCACCTACCAAACCACATCCACAACATTTCAAGACAAACACAGCATTGTTTCAAATGACTACATTCTAATGGAGTAGACCATAACAGTGGAAGTCTTATTAACTGCCTCAAACAACCAACACCCTTTGGCTTAACCTGACACAACATTCTAAGACAAACACAGCAATGTTTCAACTGACCACATTCTCATAGAGTAGATTATAACAGTAGAAATCTTATTAACTGCCCCCAGCAACAAACACCCTCTGGCATAACCTGACATCCTCTATTCACACATAAGTAACAAACCAGTGAAGCTATATACCTGCAGACTTATCCTGGAAGTAAGCCAGTAGACATCTCGCCACAGCCTGATGACATACCACCATTACATTCTCTTGTCGCTCCAGTTCCTAAAATAGATGAGCAAAAACAAAAATTTCAAATGTGCCAGTACGCAAGATTTTGATCATTATCACACCGGTGAGCAGCGAAGGCATACATGCAGTCTCACAAAATCCTTGCTGGTCGTGACGGCATCCCATACAGTGTATACCTGTGTAGTAATTGTCCCAAAATCATGTTGTCTGCCAGTGCTTCTATTTTATTGATTTCTGTGTAACATGTACATGATATCTTTATAACTTCTAGCTTCATATATTGAATAAAATGGATTGAACATTCTTACGGATTCTACCTAATGGATTCAACATCTATGAAGGATATTATAGCTGCCGAATTACAACAATTTCAAATGTGAGAATATGTTTACATGCCTTCAACAATTTTTCCATCATTACCCTTTGATTTAACACACCAACACATTGTGTAAACAAGATTTTTTCGTAGGCCCATGGTGTGTCAGTATTGGCAGTTTTTACTGTAACAGAATTTTAGTTCTCTATATATCATAGCTGTACATACTTTATTCTTCCATAAATACCCTTGCATATTGCTGTTGAAGTTATTGTCAAATGAATGAAAATCCCTGTTCAAATCATGAGGTTCATATGCTGTTTGAACATGGATGTTAATTTGACGGTACTTTAAAGAGCCTGGATTTGTTTGCATCATTTCGCCAATGGCTTTTTTGTGAAAATATCGTGTGTGGCAATCACAATGGCAACATTATGATGTTTAAAAGTTTACAAGCTGACACTGTTTTGCATAGAAAAATCCAGTGCAAGGCAAAGTTAACAATATAGTGGTGTTTTCAGCATGGATGGAATCCTTCAAAAGAAAATGCAAGTATAACGATCTTACACGTTTGTTTCATTGCATTAACACTTGTCGGGTCCCTTAGAAGATGTTTGAACATCCAGCCTAGCTAGCAGCCTTATATTCAGTAGCTTCCTGGGGACCTGAAATATGTTAATGCATGTAAAATATGTATGATCCCTATAATGAAAGAAAATAATTTTGTTTCTTTGTTTCAACTTAAAATATTCCAATGTTAATTTGGGTGGGGGGTGGGGGGGATTTGATTCCTTACATTCCAGTCAACAATTTTTCGGTTATGTCGGTATGGGTCTTCCTGGGTTGAACCAGTATTAAGCAAGGATTAATGTCTTGCTAAAAGACACAAGGCAGTGACGCCGGTGGGGCTCTAACCCCAAACCCCTCGATCTTAAGACAAGCACTCTACCACTGCGTTCCCTTATTACACTGTTAATGTTAATACGAAGGAAAACTTACCATGATGACAGGTTCCAATCTTGCAACTAGATCTTGATAGGACTGAAACAAAATATTGCTACATATATCTTTAAGTATTGAAAGTTATTTTACTGCGTTTCACTGAGGTACGAAATGTCGAAAAAATTACATCTAATTTGCATGAAAACCAAAAGTTTTCATGCTAAAATTAGATGTAATTTAAACAACATTTCATACCTCAGTGAAACGCAGAAAAATAACTTTCAATTCTTATAATTACAACTTCTTTCCTTATTCTTTCTCCTAAATATTTTTTTAATTATGTTTTCCTTAAAATTACATTTCCAGTTAATATCGTTTCACGCATTTGGAAGATGACGTGCACTATGACGCCTACGTCACGACATTCAAAAAACAAGATGGCGACGAGATCCCATTAGACAGCTGATCGGCATGAATACGGTTAATTTAAGCGTTGTATGTAAGTTTAAATTTGCTCTCCCACCTGAAAATATCTGTGTAAGTGTAAAGTGTAAGTAGTTGCTGACTGTCCATTTCTCTTCATAGAAGCATTGCACAGTGTCACAAAAGAAGTTCTGCCTTAAATGTCCCCACCCATCATGAATACCAACCTGAGTTCATTGAAAAATGAAATACAGGTCAATACCATCAGATGACCGTTCTTGACCAATCTGATTAACGGATCTCAATAAATGTCATGACAGTTGTAATTATTATAATATAAATGGGCCTCAACTAGAGAAAACCTGACTTTGTTGCATGTATCCGCACAATCTGGTCAGCACCTGTTATATGTACCTTACAAAGCCTTATATCTAAACTTGCTTCATACATAATTTCAAGAATCTAGGTAGTCTTTGTAGCTTAGCAGGCTGGTTTGAGCATGACCTGTTTAGAAACTCCAAGTTTTCTCCCATCAAGGACCAAATAATCAATGTCCATAACTGGTCCAATATATGTTCCTCTGTGCTCTGTTTCGAGCTATCTATTTGCCAATATTTTAATAAGATGAAAGTGCAAGTCATGCTAGTTTTCCTATACTGTCTACGCCCGTCATCTTATGACATTTCCAATAAATGCTTTTACTGAAAATAGCCACTGCCAATATATGAAAACCTTCATGCATTTTAGTTTTGAAGCAAATGTTTTTACTTCCTAAACTTTATTTGTTTGTATATTTCTGTCTGACATCGCCCTCATTGGTCTGACTCAGCTGTTAATATGCAGGTGATAACTGGAACAGCGTATATTTTATCCAAACATAGGTCAGTACTTAAAGACCTTGCATTTGGAATTTTTGTAGGTTATCATGTTGCTTTACCGATTGCATACTGCAATCGCATTTGACATGCAGGAACTGTACACAAACAGTTAATGTACAGGACTCTTTCACTAAGGGAACAAAGGGAAACTACTTTCATGACTTGGTTAATATAATGCTAGCATACTCACCTCCCCTGTAGGATAGCGGTAATGATATTTATCCTGGTCTCTGTTGGCAAATTCTTGCGGGTATTTCTCGGCAATTTCTTCATAGGTCATACCTTCACATATACCCTACAAAGTAGAAAAATTGGCCTCAATCAGGACTCAAACCCAGAGTATCTGGTTATCTGTGCCAGCACCCTAACCAGTATACTATTGAGACACCCATTTTATTGGTCTATTTTTTCTTATATCCCGTTACTACTATACTTCTACTTGCTCCTACAATGATATTTGTAATTTATCAAATGTTGACTTGAAGAATTATTATATATTCTCATTTTTTTTAACCCTTTACCTCATAGAGACGCCTTTTAACACTTTTCAAACAGAGCAGACCCAGATCAGGCAGCTCTTGTAAGAGCAGCCTGATCAGGGTCTACTCTGTTTGCTTATGGAAAAATATAATTAGATATGATCCTACACTAGTGGACCGGACCAGTAATTTCTTTGTTGTATGTACAAACATGAAAGTTTATTCATATGATTATTCATAGTGGGTGGAGCTTAGCATGAATATTCATGAAGGAAAGGATTAAATCGCCAGCAGTTTCATACTATCAGGCTCTAAGGGTTAACTTTTCTGGTCTAGGCACCAATCTGTAGTTGGAGGCAAAGATATTGGGTAGAAAAACTGGCCTCAGCAGGGACTCGAAATCAGGGTGTCGGGCTGAATGTATCAGTGCTCTAGCCTCTGAGATATTAAGAAACAACTTATTATAACAGAGTCATGTTGTAGCTCCCAATCTTTTTTTACCATGGAATTTAACAAAGGAATTATAAGAAAATGACCATGCTATGGCCATTTTCCTATAATTTCTTTTTTTCAAATTGTCCCTTTAATACAGATTCACTTATAACACAGTCCATTCCTATGAAACCCAAACATAGCATTATAAAGGGACTGTAGTATATCCTATTACTACTATAGCTGTTAATTAAGTAGGTCCCTATTCAGTACACCCCCATCATAACTGCAGCCCTTAGAATGCCCCTTTCTAATTCACTTACAGCATCAATCTCATTAAGAGCCTTCCAGTGTGCCTTAGGAGCATTGATATACTGGGCGGTCTGTATGGTTCTTTCCAACATACTAGTCCAAACCTTCAGATTGGGAATCTTTTCATCTTCTACAAACTTGGCTAACTCTTGCCCATACTGAAAACAAGATGCATGAGAAACTGTAACAGCAAACATGGCTTTGCATTTCTATTCAACACAGTACTTTACAACTGGATGAGTTTCAAAGAAGAAAACATATGTCCCCCACCCACTTCATAGAGTTATATGACCATCGTGACCTAGAAAATTAGATCAAGGCCACAAAAATCTAAGCATTTAGTAAGGTCCTGGCAATAATGTATCTGTGCCAGTTTTCTTCAAAATCTGACCATTGGTTCAGAAGATAGAGTGCAGACAAGGCTTTTTCATAGTTATAAGATCCTGCTGATTGCTGACCATGAAAATAAGGTCAAGCTCATCAAAACCTATTCATTTCTTAAGGTCCTCCCAATGATGTATCTGTGCTAGTTTGGTCAAAATCTGGCTATTTGGTTCAAAACAAAGAATGCTGACAAGGCTTTTTCATAGCTATATGACCCTGGTGACCTTGAAAATTAAGTCAAGGTCACCAAACTCTAATTAATTCTTAAGGTCCACCAAATGATGTATCTGTGCCAGTTTGATCAAAATCTGGCCATTGGTTCAGGAAAGATAGAGTGCCAACAGGCCTTTTCATGGAGTTAAATGATCTTGGTGACCTTGAAAACTAGGTCAAGATCATGAAAATTTAATCATTCCTTTCGGCTGTCCCAATAATGTACCTGAGCAAGTTTGGTTAACTACATCAAACTGTTCACAAGTTAGAGAGCTGACAAAAAAGCTACACTGATACTAAAGCTGAGACAGACAGTATCTATACCAAAAACAATATGTCCACCCACGGCTTCAGAGGGGGGACATAATGACACCTAACAAATTCATACATAATAGGGCTGTGATTTAATTAAGTGACAGCCTAGTAGGCACATAAAAGTGGAACACTATTGGCCCACCAGCAAAATGCCATTTAAATGGCGTTTAGCTGGTGGGCCAATAGTAAACCATTGTTGAATGCTGGCTGGGAATATACTTCAATATCCTAACTGTGGGCAAAAATCACAGATATCAGTGTGATAACCCCATAAAAATTTAGGTGGCTAGAAAAATCCATCTCAAGGATCATCTTTTGGCATGATGAGGCTTGCAAAATGATGACAAAGGGTGATCCCAAGGTACAGATTTATTTAAGCATGAGGAGGCTTGCCAAATGATGATCCCAAGGTACACCCATGCCGAGGCTAGCCAAATGATGACAAATGGAGATCCCGAGGTACAGATTTATTTTGGCATGCCAAGCTAGCCAAATGATGATAAATGGTGATCTCTAGGTACATTATTATTTTGGCATGCCGAGGCTTTCCAAATGATGACAAATGGTGATCCTGAGGTACAGATTTATTTTGGTGTGACGAGGCTAGCCAAATGATGACAAATGGTGACCCAAAGGTACAGATTTATTTTGGCATGCCAAGCTAGCCAAATGATGACAAATGGTGACCCAAAGGTACAGATTTATTTTGGCATGCCAAGGCCTGCCAAATGATGACAAATGGTGATCCTGAGGTACAGATTTATTTTGGTGTGACGAGACTTGCCAAATGATGACAAATGGTGACCCAAAGGTACAGATTTATTTTGGCATGCCAAGGCCTGCCAAATGATGACAAATGGTGATCCTGAGGTACAGATTTATTTTGGCATGCCAAGGCCTGCCAAATGATGACAAATGGTGATCCTGAGGTACAGATTTATTTTGGCATGCCAAGGCCTGCCAAATGATGACAAATGGTGATCCTGAGGAACAGATTTATTTTGGCATGCCAAGGCCTGCCAAATGATGACAAATGGTGACCCAAAGGTACAGATTTATTTTGGTATGCCAAGCTAGCCAAATGATGACAAATGGTGACCCAAAGGTACAGATTTATTTTGGCATGCCAAGGCCTGCCAAATGATGACAAATGGTGATCCTGAGGTACAGATTTATTTTGGTGTGACGAGACTTGCCAAATGATAACAAATGGTGATCCAAAGGTACAGATTTATTTTGGCATGCCAAGGCCTGCCAAATGATGACAAATGGTGATCCTGAGGTACAGATTTATTTTGGTGTGACGAGACTTGCCAAATGATGACAAATGGTGACCCAAAGGTACAGATTTATTTTGGCATGCCAAGGCCTGCCAAATGATGACAAATGGTGATCCTGAGGTACAGATTTATTTTGGCATGCCAAGGCTTGCCAAATGATGACAAATGGTGATCCTGAGATACAGATTTATTTTGGTGTAACGAGACTTGCCGAGTGATGACAAATGGTGATCCCAAGATATAGTTTTTCTATCTGCCCCTTACATAAATGACAGAATCTTTTTCTTGCTCACCTTTTAATTATGCTTTTTTTTTTATCTTAATATAAGCTCTCAGAGTTTCCTGAATATGCTGAGATACAACATTTTATTATGATGTCACTTTGACTTCACAATGATATTTTGTTTGTTTTGATTCTTTATGTCACAATCAACAATTTTTCAGTCATGTCCGGTCTTGCTGGTTTCAATTCGTACTAAGCAACGGATAATGTGTCTTGCTAAAGGACACAACACAGTGACTCCGCTGGTGGTGAGACTTGAACTAGCAAACCTTCAATCCCCAGTCTTATGATCTTGCGCTCCGCTTTCACAATGAAGTCACCTGATGGTCATATGTGTGACTTCTGATACAACCAATGTTCAGACAGCATGTGATTAGATAACAATTTTTTTACGTAAAGGTACCTGCAGGCAAAACCTCAAATATCTTTATCAACTGGGTGCAAGAATATAATGTCCTATGGCTTAACAGTGTTACCTACATGGAAACCTCTTGATGAGAGACCACTGTCCCCTCCTATTCTTCCTTCAACATTCATTAAACTTTCTCCATGCTGCAAATCAACAAAAGAGAGATACAAGCATTAATAAAAAAGATAGCAACACCTGTGAAAAAGACAACAGCTGAATGAGCATCAAGTGAAAGAATAGCAGCTCTGGTTCAAATTCATTAACCCGCTGAGAGAAAGCCATCTATCAGGATCTACACTGTTTCCCACTTTGCTTGTGAATACAATTTTAAAATCAACATTCATGTAATGAATATTAGCAGTTATCAAAACTTCAAATGTCTTGTATTTTCTCATTTTACAAGCTATTTTGATCAAATGAAAAAAGTCAATAAGCATTGCTTATTAGATACCCCCCGCACAGTAAGATTCAGTGAAAAAACTTGACAAGTTATAGTTCAAACCAGCAGACCTAAGTTTTTAAAAGAAGATTTCAGCAGAATCTGTGCATACAAAAATTATAAACTTCTTCATGCATATGTTCAATATGTCTACATTGTATCCGCAAAGTATCAAATTGCTCCATCAAAAGCTGTGGTAGGAGTTGAGCGGCCCATAAAGGCACTATCCATGCATATACAAAAGTCATATAAGGTAATAATTTTCTAAGTTCTAATAGCTGTCATTTTGTCAAAAATTATTATTTTTTCAACCAGACTCCTTCATGCATACGTTCAATGTGTCTCTATTGTATAGAAAAAGTATCAAATTGCTACATTAAAAGCTGTGGTAGGAATTGATCGGCCCATGAAGGCACCATCTATGCATATACAAAAGCCTTATTAGTGAAAAATTGTCTAAGTTCTCACAGCTGTCATATTGTCAAAAATTATTTTTTCTGAGCCAAACTCCTTCATGCATATGTTCAATGTGTCTACATTGTATAGGCAAAGTATCAAATTGTTCCATCAAAAGCTGTACTAGGAGTTGATCGGACCATGAAGGCACCATCTATGCATATACAAAAGCCCTATTAGGGTAAAATTGTCTAAGTTCTCACAGCTGTCATTTTGTTAAAAATTATTTTTTCTGAACCAAACTCCTTCATGCATATATTTAATGTGTCTACATTGTATAGGCAAAGTATTAAATTGCTCCATCAAAAGCTGTGGTAGGAGTTGATCGGCCCATGAAGGCACCGTCTATGCATATACAAAAGCCTTATTAGGGAAAGAATGTCTGAGTTCTCACAGCTGTCATTTTATCAAAAAACATTTATTCTGAAGTAAACTCCTTCATGCATATGTTCAATGTGTCTACATTGTATAGGCAAAGTATCAAAGTGTTCCATCAGAAGCTGTGGTAGGAGTTGATCGGCCCGTGTATGGCCTAAAATAGCATAAGCATAAAGCCCTATATTAAAAGCCATTTAGAACTACAAAGGGAAATAACTCTAATAGAATTGGCCCCTAGCCCTTACTTTTTTGTCTAAAGTATTTGTCTTGCATATCTGAACATGTTTGCAAGGCAAAGTATCAAATTGCTCCATCAAAAGCTGTGGTAGGAGTTGATCGGCCCATGAAGGCATCGTCTATGCATATACAAAAGCCTTATTAGGGAAAAAATGTCTAAGTTCTCACAGCTGTCATTTTATCAAAAAATATTTTTTCTGAAGTAAACTCCTTCATGCATATGTTCAATGTGTCTACATTGTATAGGCAAAGTATCAAAGTGTTCCATCAAAAGCTGTGGTAGGAGTTGATCGGCCCGTGTATGGCCTATAATAGCATAAGCATAAAACCCTATATTAAAAGCCATTTAGAACTACAAAGGGAAATAACTCTAATAGAATTGGCCCCTAGCCCTTACTTTTTTGTCTAAAGTATTTGTCTTGTATATATGAACATGTTTGCAAGGTTTGATGAAAATCCAGCAATGACTCTTCAAGATATTAAAAAAAAAAAAACGCTACGGACGGACGCACACAAACACGGACAACGTGAAAACAGTATGCCCATCACAAACAAAGTTTGCGGGGGGTATAATTAGTATGAAAATGCTTGGTTTGAAAATCCGAGAAAGCAGTTGAAAAATTGTAGAAATATATGTTTGATCAAAAAACTTACATATCCTGTTGCAATCAGATTCATTGTTCATAAAATAGAAGAGAAGGAAATGTGTCTTATGTCAAAATAATATGTCTAACGTCACAGTGATCACACGCTGAACCAGAAAACATTAATTGCGGAATTACACGGAAATGTAAGCAACCAAAAAATCTTAAAATTTGTACTTAAACAGTCAATTTTGAAAGATTGTACATACTCACCCTAGTGAGATATATAGTCCTCGGAAGTACATGTATATTCATAAGATAATAGACTACTCTGCTCTGTAGATGACCTGAAATAAAAACAGACAAAATATGAAGCCTGGCAAGGGAACAAACGCAAGGCATTATGTTAACTTTGGACAGAACACATGGTGCACATATCCAATATATACACATTATCATAATAGTAACTTGATCTGGCGTACTGTATCGCGTCGAGTGGATGAGGTCATACCATCGGATCACCCGAGACGCGTAGCGTCGAGGGTGATCCAATGGTATGGCCTCATCCACAAGACGTGATGCAGTACGCCAGATCAAGTTACTATAATGATAATATGTTTATTATATGCCTTTTTTCTGACATTCTTTCTGATTTTAAAACCTGTTTTGGTTTTTAATCCCGAAAAATTGCGGGAGCGTTTGCCATAACGTTACGTTTCTTGACGTCACGTCAACATATTTTCCGTCTCTGGTACCATGCTTGCAATTTACTTTACGTAACGTCACCGCAAAAGCAGGTAACCGACGTTAGCCTCGTTTTAAAGGATAGTGATACGGATTCAGAAAACCTCAGTTCGTTGATCCGGCTTTCTGTATCAGATGGCCAGAAAACGGACAGTTCTAAAGTCGTATCAGTTATAGGTATATAATAAAGATTTATTTCTACAGTAGACTAGACAACTATTTTGTATTCAATGTTAAATCATATTAACAGTTTTGTTGGAGTGTTTGATTGTTTGTTTGATTTGATTATTTACATCCCATCAACAATCTTTCAGTTATGTAGGGACAGGTCTTCCTGGGTTAAACCAGTACTAAGCTAGAATTAATGTGTCTGCTCAAGGACACAACGCAGTGACGCCGGTGAGACTCGAACACCCAACCCCTCTGTCTAGAGTCAAGCACTCTACCAGTGAGCCACTGCCCTCCCATTGTTGGAGTGTTAAATTGAACAGCCATACAGCAATGCTCACTAAGGACAGCCAATGAAGCAAACTCCAGGTTTGTTATGCATTTGTGAACCATGTATTGACTCACCATCAATCACAGCTTCATTGTCATAAGTGGCGGAGAAATTCGCTGTTTGAAGCATATTACACATACACATGGGCTTAGTAGCTGTCAGTCATATTTCTGTTGTGCATGAGGTTTTTATAAACTGTGAAAAAATGTTCAAAGGAATAGAAAGTTAAAAGTTTTAGATTGATTTTTTCTTCTTCTTTCTTGTATAGGACCCTGAATAAGTTGAACGTAATTGGTCCTGCGGACTGCATATGATGGTTAAACAGCAGTTGTCCAAAAACTTGATTTAAAGCATGGCTAAAACTATGTACAATGTCGTCTCATTGTTGCAGTCATGGATGAGGCGTGGACCACCCATCTGAATAGACTGGTCTTGAACTCCTCCAACTGGTGCAGGCTTCTGTGATGTTTCAAGGGAGTTCATACCAATCCATGATGGTCTGTGGGAAGAATGAGTTGAAATAAATGTCACAGTTTGATTCTCTCTTGGAAGAGCCGTCTCTGGCCTCTGGTTCTGCTGTGGTTTGGTCTTTAAATAGCAGGAGCTTTCAATGTCAACCAATCGATGCTGGATCTTATGTAGGAGACTCAGTCTAGCAGTGTATCTTCTGTCTTCGAGACTCTCCCAGCGAATGTCCTCCGCCCTAGTTGTGATGCATCCAGGTGTACGAGTGATATAATCATTGCACACATATCTGGCTGCTTGGCGTTGGACTTACTTTGGTCGAGAGTCTTGATGTCGCCCTGACGATCCCATACAGTAGAAGCATAATCTCGGACTGACCTGACCATGGTGGTATAGGTTGCTGATTTGACCTCCTTAGTGCACTGTATGAAGTTGCGGCGTATGAATCCTAGCAATCTATTGGCTTTGCCGGCAACTTCAACAATATAACTTGACCAAGTCGCTGGTGACTTTCACCCCAGGTATTTGACACCAGTGTTTTTCCTGGCACACAAATTTGTACATTTTGCTGTATTTTTTTTAAACAAATGTCCTGCATTTGTCTCAACAGTGTGTGAAAATATTGCTTCTTTAAGTCCCTATCGGTAAATAGTTAGTCACATCAATAAACCCTAAAATTTGCAAAGCCAACTGGAATGTATTCCTTGATGCAATCTTGATAATTTTTTTGTTTGTTTTCTTTTCTTAAGTTGTCTGATTGTGGTAATTGTTGAATGCTTGGAACCAGTAATTGTTGATAAAATGTGGCAATATAGAAACGTTTTTTTCTTCTGTCTACGGAGGATTTGATCTTTTTTCAAAAGAAAAATCATCTAAATCTTCATCAATGATCTAGTTGCAGAACTTCAAAGAGGAGTTAAGGCTGCCCTATATGCTGAAGACCTAGTGAAAAGTGATGACATATGCATGTCATTACAATGCTAAGGCATGCTTGTTCTCACATCTTTTAACATTGACTATTCCTAACTATGTTTATAACCCTTTAGACTAGACAATAAAATCCCATTTGACTGCTCTGAAACAAATCTAATTTCAGCCAAATTTTAAAAACGCAGATTAATCTTTTGCTAGGGACAACCAATATTAATGGCACTTTGTTCAGCAAGGTACTCACATATACAACAACAGCGCATCCTAAAAACTGGAGATTTCGATATGTCCCATAAAATTTCCAAAGGTCCAAATTTTAGGGGGACAGTGTCCCTAAAATGTACAATCAGAGGAAAAACACTATGACACTCTGAATTTGTGGGGGAATGTTTTTTTCTTCAATATTAGTACAGAAAACAGTGTTAAAAATAGATAAGATCCAATTACCGGTATTTGGAACTTGTTTTGAGAGAGTATGCAAGGGAGAGAGCTGACTGCTGTCTACCATTGCTTCTAAAAGTGAAAGAAATGATCATGACTAATCAAATTAGCAAGAGCATGATAAAACCAAGAAAATAAGAATCCATCATGAGTGTGAGGGTGGTATAGAAAAATCCATCCAAAGGATCACCCCTTGGCATTACGAGGCTTGCTGAGTAATACCAAACGGTGATCATGAGGGACGAATTTTTCTATCCCACCCTCACACAAATAATGGATTCTTTTTCTTGCTCACAACTAAATACCTCATTTTATATTGGAAAAACATGAAAAAGACTTCCAAAAATCTTGAATACACTTAGATGCGACAAGATGACGTAATTTTAACATTACAATGACGTCACCAATTGAGGTGCCGCCAGTGGCGCCCGACATGCAGCTATTCGTTATTTATCTTTCTCACAGGCTGGTACAGGTATGTGAAATAAAATTATTTCACATGGGTAAAAACAACTGAAATCCTGATCTGGTGTGTGAGAAAGCAATCTATGATCCCCGTAAAGAATCAAACAGTCTAGGTATCCGCCCAGTCTGAGCAGAATCTTTGCTTTCTGCATGAAGAAACTGGAAGTCTTTTAATATCTACACAACAAGTGCACATCAATGTGCCAAATCAGACCGAGTTAGTGTGCAGCAGGCTGATAAAGTCTTCCCTATCTTCAGTGGCTGTAATTGCCTTCCATTCTTATGCATTGGTTCTGCTGTTATTTTTCTTGCTGCTTCGCCTTTGTGGTCTTTCTCATGAAACATCAATGTCATTTGTGTTATTTAACTCTTTGCATGCTGGGTAATTTTTCATGCTTTTATTGTCTTCTGCTGACTTTTCTCAGAATTAGCTTTTTCCCGAAATTCTTTCAGGAACACTATTGGAGTGGCAAACAATTTGGATCCAGATCAGGCTCTGATAAAATGTCAGAGCCTGATCTGGGTCAAAACTGCTTGCAAAGGTTAACAGCAGACTGCAAGTCGCTGCTAGCAAGGAAAGAGTTAAAGATTGAAATGTATACATCACTCTATCGGGCCTTTAATTAAGAGTGTGTAACGAAAAAATAATTTTCTTATTTCTCATCCAAACATACATTGTGTGTACTCAAAAGAACTGTCTTAATGAGATGGTTCTTTTGAGCACCCAAAACATATGTAAAAAACTGATGAGTAAGAAAATATTTACAATTTTACGCTAAAAAAAATTATTTATCTAAACATATACTAGGCCAAAAAAGAAACGCCGCATATAAAAATTAAAAACATTGCGTGTTAAATAAGAGTTACAAAATTTCATCTGCTATCTCGGTTTTTCTATGTCTCCTGCCGCACATTTTTCCCATTGTTTTATTGAGCTCAGCCAATCCAAACCAGTGTACTATCCAATTTTTTATTTTCCAGTTTTCATGTGTACACTTATTCCATCAGATTTACATGTGTAATCAGATTTACATGTGTACTAACTACTGAAATCTCTAGTCGAATATCCCAATTTTTTTAAAACATTTTAAAACTTTGGAATTAAAGATTACACATTGCTATTTGTGATGCCAAGATTGACACCTAAGGAATGCGGAATGTTACAAGCTAACGTGACGCCATCGTAAATAGCCCAACAGTTTCGGTACCATGTTAGGATGATTGGACGTCTTAGGAATCCTTTCCGACAAATTGGTACAATGTCAGACCGTCCGCGTCCAGGACGTCCATGTTTTACGACTTGACGTCAAGATCAATACATTCGGACGTCTCATCTGCGCAATCGATTTCGCTCGACAACAGTGACAGCCAGGACAACCCCAGGAACTCATAATCCAAGAATCAGCACTCAAACTGTGAGAAGTCGTTTGCGAAAGATTGGTGTAAGACCACGACATGACTACGTTGTTCCGAACTTAACTTTGGCACGGTATTTAAGGAACCTGCAGCAATACTGACGTCTCAATGAAAAGAGAAACGGGCAAAGATAACATTTCTAGTACGATTTTGCTATAACTTTTCTAATTACTGAATGTTTTTTGAATATAATATATAACAGGTACAATTAAAATGATTTGTACACAGCGGCGTTTCTTTTTTGGCCTAGTATATGTTCTACACTAATACTTACCAGCTAATTTGTTTACTAGAAATCTTTCTCCTTGATTAAATATCTGTATAAATGACAGATCGTGGTCGTGCGTATAATCTAGAGATTCGTAGTGTATACGATAGTGTTCTATCCTCTGCATGAAGTCGGTGACTGCTTTGTTCTTGTCCATACCTATATAATCAGGACTGCAGATTTTTACTTCCTAAAAACAGAAATATTGTTCGCAATGATTCTCCCTGTAAACCATTATGAATGCAGGGGATTTTCTGCATTTCTCTAGGAACCGCAATTCTGCCCCATTCCCAATCGAAAATAGCTACCTTTTTACCCAATTCCATGTCTGTCTTTCCCAATAAAGAAAAGCAAAAAAAATTTTTTTTTCTTTCTTTTAGAGACAACTACTACTTATGAGAAACAATGACCCATATCAGAGTGATACCTAAGCAATTGCACTTGGCATAAACAATCTAAAATAACTTGATTTTGAGAAAAAATTTTCCTCTCATTGTTATGCTCTATTTTGTTAATTTTTCCCAATTTCGATGATAAGTCAATCACTTTTTCCAAATTTTGGCCAAGGGCCTTTTCCCAAACTTGCTTGATAAAGCCCTGTTTGTTTGTTTATTTGATTCTTTATGTCCCATCAACAATCTTTCAGTTAAACAGGGACGGGTCTTCCTGGGTTGAACCAGTACTAAGCTAGGATAAATGATTCTTGCTCAAGGACCACAATGCAGTGACGCCGGTGAGGCTCGAACCCGTGGCCCCTCGGTCTCGAGTCAAGCACTCTACCACTAAGCCACTGCGCTCCCTGATAAAGCCCTGTGAATGGCAACTCCCAGTCAGGGACCAAAAGTGATTCACAACTACATGATTGTCAGGGCTCGAAAATAACACTCATCCGCTCGTATTTATGAGTGTTTCAGGCTGCAGGGCAAGTGAAAAGTAAGGTTTTTCCCCATATATGTCAATATTTTTTGTGATGCAGGGCAATTGCTTTTTTTAAGATATTTCAAGGCCTGTATATACAGACATTTCAAGGACTTCAAAGCACTATCATGTTTAATTTTTTTTAAGTTTGATTCTTCTGGCCAACATATTCTTAAGCTTTTTTTACCATTTGAAAGTCACATGATTTTTTTTTCATTAAATTTGAGCCATGCATTTTATAGCTACAAAGCTTTATTTGCAAAATGTTCTGGACAATTCTTGGGCAATGTCGCCAAAAGTGAAATCTTAAAGTTTGGTATAGTCTAAACTATTGTACCTGTATATGGAAATAGCAAAGTCAAAACTTCATCAAAGTTTGGTATAGTAAATGTTCTCAAATTTTGAATACTTTTCTCTTTCTGTTCTCAAATAAATCTTGGTTTTCATGGCTGGATTTCACAAAATTCTTGTCAAAATAGCAAACAGGGAAGACCCTGATCAGACTGCTTCTTCAGAAGCAGTCTGATCTGGGTCTGCCCTGCTTGTCTAGACCTTTTTGGCAGGCAACTAGTGTTTGAAATTTTAGAACATTTACCGTAATTAAATCTTGATGTCCACAGTACGCAGTTCTTTGTAAAGATGAAATTGCATTAGAGACTATGGGAAATTAATTTTGCTTGCAATATAGCCCTCCAAAATATGGAAGATGTACCAGTATTCGTGGTAGCTCCAGAAATCATGGTATGGCAGAAAAGAAGCCACCATTTATCAACCCCTAGAAATTGAGCAAAGAAATTCCATCAGTTACCAAAACATTTAAATTTACTCGTCGTGTAATAAATATCCTGCGACATGACCTCCCCAATGACATTATTTTGACATAATTATCTTTGAATGTGACAGCGGCCATTTTACAAGTGCCAGAAAGCTAACGATGACAACAAGTAGCTTAAATTTTTCGGCACATAAACAAATTGAAAGGTTGATTTGGTAAAAATTGACCGACAAGCCATTAGATTAGAATAAAACTATAATTTGGTGGCATTTTGTGACCAAAATTTCTGCAACTGATTATGTAAACCTAGATTTGCGATGGTTACCACGAAAACTGGCGCTTGTTTGGAAAGTGACCCAGCCTGGAATCAATCTGGATTTAACCTGTCAGCACATCAATGGTGAGTAGTGATTATCAAATACAGCGGAGATATGCATATCCAAATATTTTATTCAAAAGTTAATAATATGTCATAACTAGATTTATACTTTGAAACGTTTTTACTTTGATACCAGGAAAACTGGGACAACCAGCATACAAATCAAGCAGAAGAGAGAGCAGACGACAATTGTTAACTAGAAATGTGTCCATGGGACACGGATGCCCCCGCTATTGCCAAATTCCCATAAATAGGGAATTGTCATTAACAAAGGGCAATAACTTCTGAAGGCATGATGCGACATGGGCCATTCTGAAACTTGAAGACATTATGCTACTTAATAATGTGACCAAGTTTCATATAATCATAATCAAAACTATTCATCTTAGAGAGCAGAGGTCATTTCAACCGACGATTTTTCATAAACTAAGGGCAATAACTCCTTAAAGCATGGTGCCATACATAACATTATCAAACTTGAAGAAGAAAACATGGTGCTCAACAATGTGACCAAGTTTCAATAAATTCTGATCAAAACTATTCGACTTAAGAGAACGGACATCGTTTAAAATGGTGAATTTTCATTAACAAAGGGCAATAGCTGCTGAAAGCATGGTGCGATATGGACCATTATCGAACTTGAAGAAGACATCATAGTACTTAACAATGTGACCAAGTTTCATAAAATTCTGATCAAAAGTATTCGACTTAGAGAGCGGACGTAGTTTAAAATGGTGAATTTTCATAAACAAAGGGCCATAACTACTGAAAGCATGGTGCGATATGGACCATAATCGAACTTGAAGAAGACATTATGGTACTAAACAATGTGACCAAGTTTCATAAAATTCTGATCAAAAGTATTCCACTTAGAGAGCGGACATCGTTTCAATTGGTGAATTTTCATAAACAAAGGGCCATAACTACTGAAAGCAAGGTGCAATATGGACAATTATCGACCTTGAAGAAGACATCATGGTACTAAACAATGTGACCAAGTTTCATAAAATTCTGATCAAAAGTATTTGACTTAAAGCGGACGTCGTTGGACAGACGTTCGTATGTACGTAAATAGGGACGGACGGACAGGGGTAACACTTAATGCCCCTGCCATTGTCATGGCAGGGGCAAAAAATAGCGGGAAAAGGATTAATGTATTTCACATTTAATCTACTTTCTCTTTATCTTCAGAAATCATTATCATTACATATCATCATATCCAGGGCTAGAGAAATCTTTGAATCCCATTCAGTCAAGCCGAAAAAATCCTCTTCCAACCCAATATCAGTCAAAAAAATCCACCCCCATCCTCCTGCTGGATACATTTCGAAAAATATAACGCCATTTATTTGTCTGATGAACTGAATTAACTCATTCGAATTGCTAAACACAGAACACAAAAATGGCCGCCATTATTACATGAAAATGTTGTTTATCTTTGCTGTTGAAATCTAAAGAAGACTGAACATGGGAAATTTCTAGACTGAATTTTGATGAAATTTAGAAATTTAATTCAGCCTGTAACTTTAAAATTCAGTCAAAAACTGAAAATTCTCAGTTTTCTCTAGCCCTGATCATATCATAGAGAGATCAATCATTATTTCTTAGCATGCTGGGTAGTTTTCATGCTTTTGTTGTTGTTGTCTGCTGACTTTTTTTTTTTAAAAATTAGTTGTTTTTTTTCAAAAATTTCTTTCAGGAATACAGTAAAACCTGTCTTAAGCGGCCACTCATAAATAGACAAAACAAAGATCTTAACGACAAATTTTAGGTAGCTTCATGAAGGTCGAAAGTATTGCAGAATGCTCCCCTTGGAGCATTCTGCAATACTTTGACCTGCATTAAGCGAATGATCGGTCTTAACAACCAATTTTTAGTCTCCGTTTTGAGTGGTCACTTAAGACAGGTTTTACTGTACTATAAGAGTGTAAAACAGTTTGGACCTGATCTGGGTCCTAACTGTTTGCAAAGAGTTTACAGAACCAATGATAACGGATAGCCAGTGACAAATGACAAATAACATACTAAAAGGGGTCACATAAACTTACCAATATATTAGCTTCGATAATAGCAGGATCGTCACATATAGATTCTATAAAGAAGAGACGAAAATTATGTTCTTCTGTGATAAGCTCTCGTAGCATCTTTCTTCTTGATCTTGTTGTGTTTGTCGCATCTATAACCTGTGAAAAATGACAAGGTGTATAAAACATTTACAGTAGAAAGTGAGGGAAACTTTAAGTAAAAGATGGTATCCAGATTATTTTTTTCTAATTTTTCAAATGTTGTACTCATTGTAGACATGTCCTCTCATGACCCTTTAAGTTTCATTAAAATATGAAGATAAAAAAAATTGAAAAAACTGTTTTCATATTTAAAGTGCCATTACTCCAAAAATATACAATCCAATGCTTAGTCTAACCAGACAAATTCGTCAAATTTATATCCCCCGACAAAGGGTAATTTAGAGAAACATGTAAATCACAAAACATAAATTCCATTTATCTAAACCCTAAGTTCACCTTGGGTATCATTCAGATCATATCAAACGTCTGTCAAGTATGTTTTAGTGCTTAGTTCAATAAAAAATACACTTACATATGCACAATTTCAATATCTGACCTTTCAACCCAACCCCAGAGGTCAAGTGTGTGTGTAAATTAAAAGTGTTACCTTGCATGTTGGTCTACACTTCTTCCACTTTAATTTGATATGCAACATGACCACTTTCAGAAACGAAAAAAAATATTTGACCTTTTGACCCCACCCCAGGGGTCGAGGGTGTGTGTAAGAACAGCATACTCGCTTTCATGGTGCTCTGTGCTCAATTCCCTTTAATTTGATATGCAAAATGACTACTTTCAGAAAAAGATATAAATTGACCTTTTGACCCCCACCCCAGGGGGTCGAGGGTGTGTCTGTAGGCAAAACATTTGCAACCATGTTGCTGCATGTCTTGTTAGCTTAAATTTGATATGCAACATGACCATATTCCGAAAAAGTTTAATTTTTGGCCTCAGCCCAACCCCTAAGTCCACCCCAGGGGATCGGAACCAGGCCTACAAACTAAAATACCGTTTGATATGTTTCATATCTATTGCCCCTCTGCCTGCATGCAAATTTCAGCAATAAATATTGACAACTGCCTTAGTTATTGGGAAATTTAAATATTAGACCTTTGACCCCTTGGGTAGGGGTCAAAGGAGTGGGGTAACATTTTGACACTGCCATGCTTATCTACAGGCACTGGCAATCATGGTCTATAGTGAGAAGTTGTTGAATATAATAGCTTTGAGGAAATGTGACAATCATTACAAAAAAAAGCTTATATAGGTTTTGCATTAAAATTCCCCTACACTAAGACAAGGGCAATAACTCAAGTATTGCCAGTAAATGGAAGGAGAAACAAGATGCAATGGTAGTAGATTGTCACCATGTAGCTTGTGTGTGTGGTGACTGAATGAAAATTCTAAAAAAGAAAGAAAAAAAAAAAGCACATTTTTTTGAAGATTGGGATTTATTTTTCAGAATTGGGAAAAAGTCACCTAAATTCCAGTGGAAAAGGGGCTGAATTTCAGCCCCTTTGAACACCAAAAAATCCCTGAAGGCTGCTTTACATTTTGTTTGAATTTGCAAAAAAAATACATGAAACTGCTTTGCATGGAGATACAGTACCCATTTATGTAACCAGTCAAGAGAGAAAAAAGAATAATTTTCCTTTCATATTTTCATCACTCCTTAACCCTTTCCTTCATGAATATTCATGCTAGGCTCCACCCACTATGAATAGTTATATAAATAAATATTCATGTTAGTACATAGAACGAAGAAATTACTTGTCAGGTCCACTAGTGTAAGATCAGATATATCATATTTCCATAAGCAAACAGAGTATGAGAGCTGCCTGATCTGGGTCTACTCTGTTTGCAAAAGTGTTAAAAAGACATCTCTATGAGGTAAAGGGTTAAAAAAGTTTCAAAAATCTCCTTGTACATATGGCTCCAAGGTTTTAATACTTTTTTCGTGCTAAACTCAACTGAAAATGAAATTTCAGCCGCTCATAAAAACTAAAATGCTGAAAAATATAGGTTTTTCTTGCTTTTAAATTATCAGAATGTTGTATTTATTCTGCTAATAAATGTTAAAATGCCAACAATAAATTGTTGGCATTTTTAAATTAACATTATTTAAGTCACATAAATTTCATGCCTACTTTAGTTGAGCATGAAAAAAGTTTTATAACCTCAGGACATGGTTTAATTTTAAAAATGAAGGTGTAACACTTACTGCGACTTCACCTCCACTCTGTAGAAACTTGCAGGCATCATCAACCGCCATCAAAGCACACTTCCTGGAATAGACAGGTACAAGTATTGTCTAATGGAATGCCCTGTTTACAAGGAATCCACAGCCTCCTGACATGCAAACTCCCATTTAAGTATCGTACATGTATTACCTCACTCTTACAAAGTAGGCATTCAAGAAAGATAGTATCGGCTAAATCTCTTTAAAATTTTGCAGCAGACGACATTTTCAAACTTTGTTTCGCCTCTAAGAAACCAGATGAGGCTTGATATTATATGGGCCTTGACATGAGAAAACCTGTCTTGGGGGTTTGCCAACAACACAGGCGCAAACCAGCCTGCACATTTGCGCAGTCTGATCAGCGCCTTTGTTATTCCTGTTTTTGAAAGTACCATATCTAAGCTTGCCACAAGTGAAATTTCATTTTTCTAGCTACCCTCTGTAGCTGAGCAGGCTGGTTTGAGACTGACTTTGTCGGAAACCCCGAAGACAGGTTTTATCGCGACAAGGCCTGTTTATGAATCCTCTGATTCACATGAAATGTCGTTTTATTCTCCTGAAAAAGACAAAAGATGACAACATAATTTGTTGTCTGTTGCAGTTGTGGGGAGAAATTCTGAGAATTTGTGCTTACAAGACTTACAGGATTAAACAATGCAAGTTTTTAATATTAAAGGGCCATAACTCCAAGAAAAGTCATCTGTTCATAACATGGTGCAGATATGCATATCTAATCTCAAAATCTGGATACTGAATGTCCCCATGAAGTTTTGTAGTTGCTGATAATTTGCTCGGACAAGATTTAATACAAGATTTTATCAAAGGGCCTTAACTTGGGGAAAAATCATCTGACCATGACATGTGGGCAATATGCGCATCTACTTTTGATGTTTGAAATCCAGTCAGAAGTTGCTGAGAATTAGTTGCTAATTTAAAACTTAATGCATTGGAAATGAGATCAATCCATCCGCCATCAATGTGGCTGCAAATGTGTGACAATTAGTGCTAAAAATCCACCACCATTTGAACAGTACATGTACGTAATTTGGTGCAAATTTGATGTCAAAGTGTGTGCTTAAAAACACATCACCATTTTAACAGTAGATTTTGCACATAGGAACTCATTTTTCAAACATCCTTTTGCTCTCAGAGTGACCAGCCTCTATGACCGCTCTAAATGCATCAGGGTTAATTTGGCATCAGAACAGCCAAAAGTTAAAGGTGTGCTCTTTTAGACAACTGTTTGATCCACAGACTAAAGACATTAAATTTTTTACCATCTTGTGTTGTCTGCTCTTAATCTTTGCCAACAGTGGACCCTGATCAGGCCCGACAAAACGTAAATGTCGGGCCTGATCTAGAACCAAAATCTTTGACACTCTTGATGGTTTGCATGAAAGATTTTTTTGAAAAAAGTTAATTTTGACAAAAATCAGCAGACAACAATCAGCATACATGAGTTAAAACAAAATTCAACAACTTAAGTGCATAGTGATGGAACGGTTGGGATTAAGTTGCAACAAAGTGGTTTACAATCATTTCCCTTATTATACACCAGTTATATAAATAGCAGGGTGTTTTTTTTCTTAAAGCTGCATACTCTGTAACTATGAACATTTTTCGAAAATTTTCATTTTCTTTTTAAATCATTTGTAAAAGTAGAATTAAGCTATGTTTTCACAATAAAATGTTCAGTACAGCTGAAAACTGCATGGAAAAGTGAATTATCTCATCAAATAGGTGTGTTTTTCTCTTGTTGGTAATTATTTGCGTCCCTCCAATAATTCTAGACCGTTGAATTTTAACATAAATGCAGATGTTTTGATAGTGATACCTTGTTAAGATTTACGAAAATGGTAAAATGTTTACCTGAATTTGAGTATTTTTACTGTGTTCTTGAAAAATAAAAACATTATTTTTAAAATTAGAAGATCAAAAGTTTCAGACTATGCAGCTTTAACTGTTTGTATACTTCTGGTTTGATACCATAAACTTGGGATAGTCCATTGTACATATCTAGGGGTGTCAGGTTATATTTTTTTGTAAATATTGTATTCTTTTGTCTGAAGATCTTTTTGGCTTTAAAAAAAGTGTAGGCCCTGATGAGATGCATGTGTAGGCCCTGATGAAATGCATCTGGGTCTTCACTGTTGGCAAAAGTACTCATTTAGGGATTTCCCGAATACTAAGGGTTAAAAAACCATGATAGGTTGGTTCACTTTTGACCTTATTTCACTCAAAAACACCAAACTGCCTTTCTGAGTGCAATAGTATAAAAATCAGGCTTGGATTCAGCAGGTTAACCCATATAAGACTAGCGTCCTTTTAGTGGGATGTAGGCAAACGGTGCAAAACCAGATCAGAGGCAACAGAATGTGGTGTCTGATCAGGTTTTGCACTGCTTGCATACAGAATATACTTTTAAAATTGAATGAAATTGAATATTACCACCAAACACCCCTTTAATTTGAAATGGATACGTCCAATTTATAAGGGATGAAAATTCCATTCAGCTTAAATGGGTTAATATTTTTTCTTCCAAAACATGGATTGTTAGTTCTTTTGGAACCATAAGAATGTCAGTCTCACTTACGCTAAATATTTGTACAACTTTCATTCACACACTTAATTGATATCAGAACAATTGATATCTGTAAACTTTGCTGAAGCCTGCACACTTACTTGATATCCATTCAATATTACTTGATATCCACACACATACTTGATAATTTGCACACTTAGTTGAAATCAACACACATGCTTTTTATCAGTGCACTTACTTGATATCCTCACACTTCGCTGATATCAGACCACCTGATATCTGTGAAATTCATTGATACCTGCACACAAACTAACTATCAGAACACTTAATGGATATCCATCTTCTTACTTGATATCCACACATTTATCTGACATCAGGATATTTATTTAACATCTGCACACATACTTTAAATCAGCACAGTTATTGTCCACACACTGAATTGATATCAGAACACTTGGTATCTACAAATGTTATTGCTACCTGCAATATTGCAACCTTACTTAATATCAGAATGCTTACTTGATATCCGTTCACTTATTTGATATCTGTGCACTTACTTGGTATCCGTTCACTTACTGGCTATCTGCGCACTTACTTGATATTGATCAGCGCACTCACATGACATCAGCCCATTTACTTGATATCAGCCCACTTACTTGATATCAACACACTTACGTGATATTTGTACAGTTACTTGAAATCAGAACACCTACTGGCTTTTTGCACATTTACTTGATATTGATCAGCACTCTTGCAATGCACATGATATATGCACACTTACTTGATATTGATCAGCAAACTTAAAATGTACATGCTATCTGCACACTTACTTGATATTGATCAGCTCACATGCAATGTACATGCTATCTGCACACTTACTTGATATTGATCAGCTCACATGCAATGTACATGCTATCTGCACACTTACTTGATATTGATCAGGACACTTGCAATGTACATGCTATCTGCACACTTACTTGATATTGATCAGCACACTTGAAATGTACATGCTATCTGCACACTTACTTGATATTGATCAGCACACTTGCAATGTACATGATATCTGCACACTTACTTGATATTTATCAGCACACTTGCAATGTACATGATATCTGCACACTTACTTGATATTTATCGGCACACTTGCAATGTACATGATATCTGCACACTTACTTGATATTTATCAGCACACTTGCAATGTACATGATATCTGCACACTTACTTGATATTCATCAGCACACTTGCAATGTACATGATATCTGCACACTTACTTGATATTTATCGGCACACTTGCAATGTACATGATATCTGCACACTTACTTGATATTGATCAGCACACTTGCAATGTACATGATATCTGCACACTTACTTGATATTTATCGGCACACTTGCAACGTACATGATATCTGCACACTTACTTGATATTCATCAGCACACTTGCAATGTACATGATATCTGCACACTTACTTGATATTCATCAGCACACTTGCAATGTACATGATATCTGCACACTTACTTGATATTTATCGGCACACTTGCAACGTACATGATATCTGCACACTTACTTGATATTGATCAGCACACTTACAGTGCACATGATATCTTCACACTTATTTGATATATATCCACTTACTTGATATTGAGTAGCACACTTACTTGATAATAGTACACTTACTTAAAGTCAAAATACATATTGGTTCCCTGCATACTTACTTGATAATGATATTGATCAGCACACTTACAATGTACATGATATCAGATCACTTACTTGATATCAGCAGACGTAATTGATATCAGAAACTTAATAATTATTGATATCAAAACACTTACTTAATATCAATGCACTGCCTTAACATCCACATACTGAATTGATATCCACATGCTTACATGACATCAGTACCTTGGTATCAAATGTCTTTGAATATATAATAAAATGACATAATGTGATAATTGGCTGGATTGTTCAGATATCATAAACAATCTTGTTTTAAAAGCTTGTAAACAGCTCAAAATGGCATAAAAATATTAATAGCTTATAAAAAAGGACTGATTGCATTGATATTGTTAAATACACTAACCCTTATTGGAACCTCTTATAGGACACTTGCAAGCTTGGATATATAGATATCTCCAATGGATATCAGTGAAATGATACTATTTCAATTCAATAAAATAGCATTGTGGGTTAGATATTTATATTAGTATTGTACAAAACGACATGTTGGTCTATTGTCTCACTGAATTATCCAGAGAAGGCTGCATGCAAATGGATTTGCTGATTAACTGTATTACGCAAAATTGAATCTTTCGTTGGGTTTCCTTTATCATTTTAGGATGGTCAATTTTCATAACAAGGGGTTACTGGTTACAAAAAGATGCTACATAATTCGGCACCTGATCAGGCACTAAGCCATTAACATATTGGAAAATACTTATGAAGCTAAAATTAATATCTGCCAGTTACCCCTTAAACTGAAGATGGACCTGTCCAATGGGTAAGGTTAAAAGGTCTAAAAGAGGTATATGACAGAGTATACTGGTTGCATATAGGGAGATACCACGTGTTTGTACTTAATCCCAGTGAAATTGGTTCATAATTCTCCAACTTTTCCTGCAACTTTCATTTTGCTTGATGTCAAATAGAGACTTCACATACAATCATATGAACACCAAAAATTAACAGGACAAAGATATTTTGGCCAAGCATTTCTATGTTTTGCTAGTTATATCACAAATATTATTCCTTGTGACTTTCTTTCTTTTCATAATGCATGAAAAATGTTCTAAAATTAAGGAAAACAAGACAACAAAAGATTTTGGATTTATCAACAGTGATTTTATTTGATTTGATTCTTTATGCCCTGCAGTCAACAGTTTTCAGTAATGTCCGGACGGGTCTTCCTAGTTTAACCAGTACTAAGCACAGCCTGCCAGAGGATAAAGTGTCTTGATCAAGGACACAACAAAGTGGCTCCCTTGAGGCTCGAACCCGCAACCCCTTGATCTCAAGTCAAGCACTCTACCACTGAGCCACCGTGATAGTGAAAAATCTCATTTAAGACATGTTCAGTGGAGAAAAAAATAGAGAACACAATTTACACTTATGAAGTGTTGTGTCTCTATACAATAAATCGAACTGTCAATCAGCTTTACAGTATCGGTCACTATACGGGCCTCGTCGTGACAAAACCTGTCTTCGGGGTTTCCGACAAAGTGAGATTCAAACCAGCCTGCTCAGCTACAGGGACTAGCTACTAGTAGCTAGAAAATTGAAATTTCGCTTGTAGGAAGCTTTAATATGGTACTTTCCAAAAAGCCAATAACAAAGGCGCTGATCAGACTGCACGGATGCGCAGGCTGGTCTGTGCCTTTGTTGCTCGACAGGTTTTCTCGTGTCGAGGCCCATATGGCAAACTGAGTTAAAAGTATTACATCATTTATGAGGCAGCTATATCCCCAAATTTAACTTAAAAAACTACATGTACCAATTTGCTTACCTACTTCTTTTAAGGTTGTCTTCCTAAACAATGACTGGCCAAACTATCCCATGAAGTACTATACAGCAATGATAATGATTTTAAAATAAAAACTTTTACCTCATTTTTCTATTTTTTAAATGCAAAAAGATCATGTTGGAGTGCATACATCAAAAATGATAAATTACTGACATTCAAGGCTACGCTGCCAATAGGATATTTTTGCATAGTTTTATAACCTATGAGCCAGCACATGAGATTTTGATACTTATCATATCTGCGAGCAGGGATAGCTCTGACAAGCTTACACATCTGCACAGTCTCAACAGACTTCAATGCACATAAGTAGTAATGGATGTCACACATAGGTTTAGATAAACAAAATTTTTGAGCGTAAAAGCTTAAATATTTTCTTATCCATCAGTTTGAACATATGTTTGGGTGCTCAATGAGACGGTTCTTTTGAGTACCCACAACAAATGTTTTGGTTGAGAAATAAGAAAATTAATTTTGGGGTACACACTCTTAACTACTGTAGATTCGGAAATTTTCGTGAGAACTTAATTCTCGCTAATATTCGCCAATTCGCTGCCTCCTGAATTCAAAGTTCTCGCTTATATTGACTTACTCAAAAGCAAGTTGCATTGATCATTGAATAACTTTGAGAATGGCTTATGATGGACGATGGAGCAAACAGATACTAAAAGGAGAAAATCTTGCCTTAATGTCTTTTACTCCCTCATTAACTTTATCCACAAAAGATGAATTTATTTGCGTTTCAGTAAAAAGAAATAAAGCACTGCTTCTCGCGAATTGACCAGTTGTAGCTTAAAGATCGAGTTGAACTGTTGATTACGCAAATCAAGGTCATTTACGTGAGCGTTCAACCACTTAGGGATACCAAACAAAAGTGCTGAATTGATGGCTTCGACAAGCGAAAGATTAGAGATCAATTATGCTAAAATACTAATATCTGATCAATGATTCAGATATGGACCAGTGATTTTGAGCCTGTGTTCAGAGAGACAATGACATTACTATGGCAGTTAAAGTCGGCACGTCAAAAATGGACAGCTATTCTGTGCACTACAACTTTTGACATTTGGGAAACTGCAATTCGTATGCCTAGTTCAACCCACGGAAATGACCGACCACACAAATGCTTACTCGCGAATTTAAAACTTATTTAAAACTTCGCGAATAATTCGAAAATCGAAAAATCGCGAAATAAAGATCATGCGAAAATTTCCGAATCAACAGTAATACATTGTACAAATACTGGCTCAGACCATAAAGAATTCTAGCCTCATTGGATAGCTATGTGTTTGCCTGCCATTGACATCTGCTGATAACCTTTGAACACTGTTTTGACCCAGATCATGCACAACAAAATGTTGGGCTTGATCTGAGTCCAAACTGTTTTACTCTCTGGTCAAATTCCTGTTTTGTCCTGGACTAGAGATTTTTGATGTTAAACAAGATGTGAACAAAAGAAATACAAAACTTAATACAAAACAACAGTCTAGAAGAAAATTTGCTAAAAAATGCTGAGAATACAAAAAAGACATTCACAAAACACAACACTAAATGATATGAATTGAAATTTTAAAATAATATTGACTTTTGATAAATCAAAATCATGGGCACTGAGGTTACAATTTGATTGATCAGTAGTTTGACTTAAGAGATAGCTACTGAAGTACACATGAGAATAAACCAAAATTATTAATTTCTTTATTTCATATAGATTCTATCAAAATAACTCTCACTGAGATATTGTTCTTTTAGGTACTTATGAATATCTTTTGATTGGAAGAAACAATATAGAAATACACCTGATCAGAATCCAATGTAACCCAACCTACTAGTGTCATCTGCTGATAACCTCTGCAAACAGTTTGGCCTCAGATCAGGTGCCACATTATGTCGGGTCGGATCTGGATTCAAACTGTTTAACACTCCAATTGTATTCCTGAACAAGTTTTTGAAAATGTTAATTTTGAAAAAATTCAACAGACTTAGCAAAACAGCATGCAAAATTACTCAAAAAGCAAAGAGTTATATTGGCTTAGTCAGGTACTTTGAGCTATAATATTCTGAGTTATCAAGAAGTCAACTGTATCTTATAATGAGCAAGGACTTGTTAACCCTTTCTTGACTATTAACCCATTACCTCATAGAGACACATTTTAACGCTTTTGCAAACAGAGCAGATCCAGATCAGGCAGCTCTAATAAGAGCTGCCTGATCAGGGTCTACTCTGTTTGCTTATGGAAATATGATATATCTAATCCTACACTAGTGGACCTGGCAAGTAATTTCTTTGGTCTATGTACCAACATGAAAGTTTATTTGTAGTAATTATTCATAGAGGGTGGAGCCTAGCATGAATTCATGAAGGAAAGGGTTAATTACTCCATACTGGCGAGCTGTGTAGATGAAGCATCTCATCGAGGGGTTTACACTGTCTTCTATAGAAACAATCTTTAGGCAGATAAGAGAAATAAAATGTGATTTAGAAATCCTATTCTGTGACCCCTCAAAATGTATCAAAATTTTGCACTACATTGGATGGGGGATTTTATTAATACGATGAAATTATTAAGAAAGTCAATGTACGATTTCTTTGATCCATATCATGTTCTACAAATTATTCCCAAGGCATGTCACTTTAAACGAAAATATTGAAGAGATGTTTATTAAAGATAAATGAATTGCAATTATAATTTCAAATATATTGACTCTCATTACCTATAGGCTGCAATTTTCTAAATTTAACTAAGAAAGTATCCAATTGTATTCCATATTTGCTCTAATGGACACCCGCACATTTTGGCATTTATTAAAATCAATACCATTCACTCCGAGAGGGGGGGGGGGATTTTTTAGGCTGAAGGATAGTATTTTCAACTAGAAATTGTGTTAATGAAACACTGTGCCCCCAATCATATGCTTGTCCATAAGGATGGTGCTCTTTTTTAAGGCAAGGGTCATCTAAATATCGAAGCTTCTAGCTATACTACTCACCATCCAAATTTGAAGCTCCTAGCTATAATTTATGAGATACCCAGATTACAAGTTTTCACCAAATTTGCACAAAAGCAATAATTCGGAACAAATATAACTTTTAAAAAAAAAAAAAATTCACCCGGTACTCTACTCATCATCCTCTATCAGCTGACCAAGTTTGAAGTGGAAAGCTATAATATTTTTTGTAACAGCTTGATAACAAGATTTAAATGTCCAAATTGGCAAAGGGCAAATGCTTTAAAAAAATATATATATATAACTTTTTTAGAAATTTCACCGGGCAATCTACTCATCATCTTCTATCAGCTGACCAAGTTTAAGGCTGCTAACTGCAATATTTTCGAGATGTCTTTATTACAAGTTTTCAAGGGCCAAACTTGCAAAGGGCAATAACTTGAACAAAATAAATTAACTTTTTTTTAAATGTTTCACCAATTTATCCACTCATTATCTTCTACCAGCTGGCCAAGTTTGAAGCTTTTCACGCTATAATAATTTTTGAGATATCTTGATTACAAAATTACATTCTGACCCTTTAAAAGGGGCATAACTCCAGAAAGGGAGATAATTCAGACTAAAAATAAAATATGGGTCAGCTTTTTTTATGAGGAATCCATTTGTGAAATTTCAAAACCCTAACTTAATTTTTTTTTTTTTACAGACGCACAGACAGTTGGGCAGACACTCTTACGAAAGAATTCTTGTTGGGTACTTTCTTTGTTAGAAAAAGTAGCCAAGAAAGCGTAAGTTCCCAACAAGTACCGTAAAATTTTAAGGGAATAAAGTTGGGGGCATAAAATTCCAAAAAAATCCTTGTTTAAGGGTTAGATCTACTAAGAATCTGTCTTATCAGGTAGCAGATCATCTTATAACTGTCGGTGATAAGAGGCTGGCATTTTTCTGAGAATTGTCAAAAAAATAGTCAGTTTTGACATTAAAATTAGTGGTGGGCATTTAATAGGGCATGGGAATCTATTACAGCAAATATGGTATGTTAGTCAAATAACATCCCTGTTATCCATTTTTAAAGTGATGTAAATTTTGTTTATCCCAGCTACCAAATAAGGGATTATCGGAGTGAACATGTGACCCAGTCATGTGATCAGCTTCAGAGCGTGGATCTACGAGCGTGATTCAGTATCATGGCCTGTTATTAGCAGTGTTTTTTATTGGAATTTAAACGTTTTCTGTTTATGGGAATTTTTGGATTTATGAAATTATCGTGTTTAATACTTCATGGAAAATATTGGAGTTAAATTCTGTGATTTCTAGTGTTCATCAGTGGATTTATTTCTCACTCTTTTACCCTGTGGGGACAAAGAGTGCCATGGCGAGTCCTCGCCATGATGAGGTCATTATTGACAATACATCGACCTCGGTAGATTTTAGCGCAGAAGCTGTAGCAGGCGCTTCTACCAGTGGATTAAACTCCGGTTCCACATCGAATTTGGCTGGTCAAAATAGTGCGTTTCCATATATGGATTTTTCAAACTTTTCACCAACTTGTGGAAGTTTCATTCGACCGCCATTATACCCTTTTGGGCAAGGATTTTCAAGGTTGCCTAAACAAACATCGACGGTGACATTTAGTGAGGATTGTCAACGAATGACGTCATCCTTGGCAACCGGCTCTAATCACGCGAGACCCGAGACTATCGCGAGAGCGAGATTTGATTCTCAACAATGGCAGCCTCCACAACAGTGGCCAACTTTCAGTTTTAATCCGTATAATTCTGGTTATTTTGGGAATTACGGACAAGCGCAGCATGCAAATGAATTAAGCCAGCTGCAGAAAACTGTGAAGAGCCTCGAAGAGAAGCTAGCATCGGTAAGTTCGTCTAATAAACAGGTTTCACATGACGACTCTCGTGAGGTTTCTCGTAAGAAAAAGCGTCGTGTCCTTCATGAGATCAGTGACTCTGATGACGCCCTTTCAGACATCTCGTCTGAAGAGCTTGATGTGTGGTCTGGTAGTGAAGACGGACAAACGGAGGATGGGTTTCAAATGCCTTCCTTTAGTGACTTGTCAAATGTCAAAGCCTGTTCTAATACATCAGACAAATTAACTTCTAAAGCATCAGTTAGTGACAAACATTATTCAAATATGGATAAACTTTCTAAAATGGCTAAAGAATTTGAAGCAACTGATTCATACGGTGAAAAGATAAATGAAGATCTAGCCAAAACGGTAAACAGTGGCATGAAGGCTACCTTTTCCGCTTCCGCCAGTCGAGATCTCATGAATAAATACCTCAAACCAGAAAATTGTGATTGGATCCGGACTCCTTTGTTGAATCCAGAACTGTGGAATTCTGACTGTCTTTCAGATGATTTTAAAAATAATGAGAAGCTGTTATATAAAAATCAGAAGCTTATGACAAAAAGTATGATCCCTATTGTGCAAATTATGAACAAATGTCTTGATAAGAATGATGCAGAAGAAATCTTTGATTTGGCTTGTGATGCATTCAAATTGCTATCTTATGCACACAAGGATAAATCATATATCAGACGGTTGCTTTTAAAACCAGCAGTTTCTAGGCCATACAAAAAACTGTGTACACCTACCGCCCCAGTTACGGAATATCTTTTTGGGAACGATTTACAAAAGCAAATTAAAGATCTAAATGAGGCTAGGAAGATGACGCAGAATATTTCTGGACATAAGAAACCTTCTCATTTTTACAAGACCAGCAAGCTCTATCAGACTCAGAGGTATGGATCTGACCGGAATTCTGATCGAAATCCTAAGCAAAAGTCTTTTTTGGACAAGAGGGCCCGTTTTCACAAGAAGGTGAAACCCCAGGGAGCGGGCCGCAAACAGTAAATATCATTCAAGACAAATTTCCAGCCAATGACGATAAAGACAATAAAGTAAGTGTTGTGTCAACTAAGATTTTTGATCTTAAAAATTTACCTGATAACTTTGTTGGGGGAAAAATTTCTTCACATGTTTCTAATTGGGAAGATATTACCTCTGATAATTGGGTTTTAAATATAGTTCAATTTGGATATGACATTGAATTTGAGGAAGTTCCACCTGAATGTTTGACAAAAAGACAAATTATTTTTAATTCTACTGAAGAAATTGTGATGTCTCGAGAAATTGATAAACTTTTGAGTGCGCATGTTATCCGCCCCATTACTAGAGATGAAGTAAAATATGTGTCATCCATTTTTCTCAGACCTAAACGAGATGGTTCTTACAGACTTATTCTTAATCTTAAGAATTTAAATGACTATGTGGATAAGTTGCATTTTAAAATGGAGACTTTGAAATCTGCATTGACTATCGTTACTCCTAATTGCTTTTTTGGTTGTATAGACCTGAAACAAGCTTATTTTTCAATTCCGGTCTCTGTTGAAAGCCAAGGGTGGCTTGTTTTTTGGTGGCATGGTCAGTACTTTGCCTTTACAGTCCTGGCAAATGGTTTATCTTCCGCGCCTCGTGTTTATACCAAGATTATGAAACCCGTTTTCTCATCTCTTCGGAAAATTGGGCATAATAATGTGTCGTACATTGATGACAGTTTCTTAAAAGGTGACACTAGGGAAGATTGTGCAGAGAATATTTTTGAGACGGTCCAGCTGGTTGATAGTTTAGGTTTTACTGTACATCCAGAAAAATCTGTTCTTTTTCCAACACAAGAAATTGTTTTTGTTGGATTTATTATTAACTCTGTGTCAATGACAATTAGGCTTACGCCTGAAAAAGCTGAAGATATTGTTAAAAAGTGTTTGATCATTCTAAACTGTGATAAAATTACTATCAGAGATTTGGCCAAACTTATTGGGAAAATGGTGGCTAGTGAACCAGGTGTTCAATATGCTCCATTGTTTTATAAACCACTTGAAATAGAGAAAGACGCTGCTCTTAAAGGAGTTTGTGGTAATTTTGATTCAGAAATGTCACTTTCTTCAGAAGGTATTGATTGTGTTAAGTGGTGGATTTCCAATGTTAGGGCTGCAGATAAGCCTATTATCAGAAAACCTCCAGACATTGTAATTGAATCTGACAGTTCTTTGACAGGTTGGGGTGCTATTAACAAATCCAATTTTGCTACGGTCAGTGGAATTTGGTCTAAGGCTGATTTGAGTCATCACATTAATTATCTAGAAACTAAAGCAGCATTCTTAGCTCTTCAACATTTTTGTGACAAACTTTGTGACGTTCATGTAAGGTTATTTCTTGACAATGTTGTTGCTATTAAGTACTTATCTAAATTAGGTGGTCGGAAAGTGGAGCTTAACAGGCTGACTAAAGAAATATGGGAATGGTGCATGGCCAGAAACATTTGGATATCTGCTTTTCACATTCCAGGAAAAGATAACTCTATTGCTGACAAGTTATCTAGGAATTTTGACCGAGAGTGGTTATTGTCAGATGAAGTGTTTTACACTATTCAAGATAAGTTAGGGGTTTGTGACATTGACCTATTTGCATCTAAGGATAATCATAAACTTTCTAAATATGTGTCATATACACCAGACGCTAATGCAGTGGCAGTCAATGCTTTTTCTTTGACATGGACTAGTTTTAACGCATATGTTTTTCCACCTTTCAGTCTCCTGGGATTGGTACTTCAGAAAATAATGCAGGACCAGGCAACAGTGACTCTTGTAGCTCCAGTGTTTCATACTCAACCTTGGTTTGTGATGCTGCTTCAAATGACTTGTCATCAGCCATATCTGTTACCAAAACCAGAGCTCTGTCTGACATTACCAAACAAGGAGGAGAAACACCCATTGAAGAAAATGAGATTGGGTGTTTTCAAAGTCTCAGGGAAACCTTACTTGTGCAAGGAATTTCGTCAGACGCTGCCGACATCATTCTATCATCGTGGCGACTTTCCACGAAGAAACAGTATGGGACATATATCAAAAGATGGTTGCTCTTTTGTGATAGAGAAAAAATTGATAAGTTTAATCCCGATATAAATTATCTTTTAAAATTTTTGTCACATCTATTTTCATGTGGAATTGGTTATAGTGGTATCAAACTGCGAAATCAGCTATATCGAGTCTTGTTGGAGTCGTATCTAGCAGAGATATTGGAACTCATGTTTTAATAAAGAGATTCATCAGAGGGATATTTATTAGAAAACCTAGTTTACCAAGATACAATATGACTTGGGATGTAGCTTTGGTGCTTAAGCATTTGGAAACTGTTAATTCTCATTCTTGTTCTTTGAGAGATTTATCGAAGAAGTTAGCGATGCTTTTGGCACTTACAACTGGGCAAAGAGTCCAAACATTATGTGCTATTGACATCCGTAATATGGAAATGGATATGAATTATGTTAAAATTCGTTTTGGGGATTTATTAAAACAATCTAGACCCTCTTTCCATTTGGATGAGCTTTATATTGAAGCTTTTACAGCTAACTATTCATTATGTGTTGTTGGAAACATTCTTAGATACTTGGAAGTTACTCTACCTTTACGTAAAGGTTATTCTCTTTTTATTTCAACGATAAAACCTTACAATTCAGTCAGTAGGAATACATTGGCTAATTGGTTGAAAGAGTCTCTTAGAGAAAGTGGTATAAATCTGGATATATTTTCTCCTCACTCGACTAGAAGCGCTTCCACAAGCGCTGTGGTTAGTAAAGTTCCTATAGACACTATTATGAGAACTGCCGGGTGGAAGTCCAGTTGTACCTTCAGGAAACATTACAAGAGACCGGTGACAAATGACTCGTCTTTCAGCCATGAAATCCTTTCTTCTGTGTAGTACAAGTTGAGGCAGCAAAAGTAAGACAGGACTTCACAGGGGTAAATATTGTTTATAATCAGTAATGTATGGTTATATGCATGTTTCTTGTTGCCTTGACAGTAGGTAAACTGTCGATTTTTTGATTAGTTAATTCATGATTCATGGGCTCTGAAAACTCCGATAATCCCTTATTTGGTAGCTGGGATAAACAAAATTGGAAAATTAAATGAGACTTACCTGTAAGTCGATATTTGATTGAAATTTTGTTTATCCAGCTACCAAGGGATTATGGGCCCTCCCTGAGTCCCTCCCTTTGTGGATCTTTTCAATTGTTCCATGCATCACGAATAATTATTAGTTACACTGCTCTTAAGGCTGAAGCTGATCACATGACTGGGTCACATGTTCACTCCCATAATCCCTTGGTAGCTGGATAAACAAAATTTCAATCAAATATCGACTTACAGGTAAGTCTCATTTAATTTTCCAATTATAATATCATGACTGCACATGTAATAGTGTAATAACTTCTTTCATATATTACATACACAAAGATCACCTCTCAGGTCTTCTATCATATTTAGTGTTGTAATAGCAAACAGCATATGAGATTTCGGAACTTATCACATCAGCAGGCAGCCAAGACTCCAACAAGCCTGTGCATCCACACAGTCTAACCAGAGTCTTCACTGCTCGAATTCCCGGGCCAAGATTTAGGCCTCTAGTCAAGTTCTACCAGTTTTGCAGTAAAATAAGATATTCAAATATAAAACTAATACTGTGAAAATTAATAATTAAATGGATGGTACTACATGAGGCAACTACAAAGTATGTGAAAATAGTGCTGAAAAATAAGTGATGTTAATTGTGAAACCAAATGACTTATGACAATTATGAATGTTACAGGGTCAAATCCTACAACTCCGAAACAAACAAATGCATTTATGAAATCATAACTTAATCACATGACATCACAAAGATGTCTTAATGTAAATGCAAGACCAAACATTGCATTCAAATAGCTATGACACCATTCTGACATAATAGGCCGACTGGAAACTTTAATGAATGGCCAAATCTTGAGTCTATAATATGAATTCACGTCTTGAAAGTTGGAATAGGGTTCAAAGGTATTCAGATTATTTTAAGCCACCAAACAACTTAAAGCAACAGATGGTGTGAATGATGCAGAATTTCAAGCCTTCAAACAAAATAGTATTATAAAACAGTACATTGGAAGGCTTCAGCCTTATGAAGGACCTGGCCCACTCTGGACTTAGCTAACTTTGTAACCATGAGAATCATTGCTAACATTAAAGATAGTTTTGATAAGAGTAAACAGATATAACACCATGCATGACACTCACAACTAAGAAATACCTTCCTGAATTAAAAGAAACACCAAAGTGATCATTTGCTAATGATAAAAAAATCATTACTTGGTTAGAAATGTTAACTTTAAAAGAAACAATTGCAATATAGCAACAATATTTGCTGTAAGCCCAAACTAGAAAACATGCAAAGAAACTGGAATCACCATTTCAATCAGATTTAAACAAATTGTAAACTATTAGACGACATCACCAGAAACAGTCTTTTCTAATCCTTATCCTGGGAATAGTTTTGTCATGGAAATCTTGTCTACTTATTGTGTCTGCTGCATGCTTTCAAATACAAACCAGAACAATTTTACCAATGAACCCTGGTCAGATTGCAATACAGCCTACCAAAGCAGGCGAGAGAGCAGACAAGATTTTTCATGAATTCATTTAATTTTTTTGCCTTTCATTCAACATTGCCTTTTGGTTAGTATTGTAGTTGTTGCCAGTTAGTTATTATTTCTATAACAATATGAGCATGAAAGAATGAATCTATTGAAGTGTGTTAAAACTGCTAAATTAAAGCTTTGCTCAACTGCATTAACTTGCATTTAAAGTTTTATGACACACAGAATGAATGTCATTTACCATTATCAAATAGCTTAAAAAAGAACACTTTTTGAATCGAAAAATGGCATGATTGTTTTTAGTTCTCATTGAAAACAGATATTGTGCTACTCATTAGAATCATCTCAATGAGATGCTTCCAATTAGCAAACCACAACATATGTTTTTTCATTAAGAAATGAAAAAATAGTAAAATGAATACCTCTATCTTAGACTATGTCAGTATGTGATAACATGTAATAATGAAATTATTAATGGTATGAGTGATGATTATTATAAGTATGATGAATATTGAGAAGTGATCCTACATTAAAACATGTAAAGCTTTAAGCAACAATACAATTAAAAAAATAAAGAAACAATAATGCATATGCAATTGAAGAAAAGCAGTGGCCAGAATGCAATACTCGTTGTTTTTGTTTTTACTACTATCAAGCAAAATGAAAGGGAGAGAACTCGGCAGGAAGCATAATAGAAATATGACCATGTACCGTCCATACATTATAACCAGAGAGGCTTGCTTAGAGCATTCTACAAGGAGAATATATGTCATCACTTTATTTTCAAATGCATTGCAGTTAAACATTAAATGTTACCGCTTTAAGATAAATGTTTATTAAATATGTACAAACATTATGCAGAATACAAACTTTATAACATAACTTCTTACAACATTCATTGAATATAATACTCCTAAAATTTGGAAATTTTCATAAAATTATATACTTGTATTTCATCTTGAAAAAGGTCATTGGATGACTGAAACCGGTCGATAATCTACTATTAAAAAGACAACACTGGTCATTGTTGGTTGTTTATTCTGTTTTCCCCTTCTATTTTAAAATTATAATTTTGTTACATACTATAAATCAAATAGATAACTAGACTTCAGTCGATGGTACACCATCGCAAATACCCGCTTTTGAGCTAACCAAAGCATCTGCAAAGTTTGAAGTTGCTAAGTCCAACCGTTTAGGAGGAAATGCATTTACAAGAAAGTACATTATTTCACTATTGCCCTTGACCTTAGGTCAAAGACAAACACGAAGCGTTGATTAGGTCATGTGAAATGTTGCCCAGTTGCCTCGACATCATGTGACCTTTGCACCAGCAAAGTTTGATGTCGCACATCCCATTGTTAAGGAGAAGATGCATTTACAAGAAAATACATTACACCTTATGTTGCCCAGTACCCTCAACATCATGTGACCTATGCACCAGCAAAGTTTGATATTGCTACATACCAGGGTTAAGGAAACGGTGCATTTACAAGAAAATACATTATATGACCTTGGGGGTCAAGGTCACAAGAAATGTTCCCCAGTGCCCTCTACATCATGTGACCTATGCACCTGCAGAGTTTTAAGTTACTACGTCTAACAGTTTAGGAGGAGAAGCATTTACAAGAAAATTCAATATTTGACTTTTGACCTTGACCTTGGGGTCAAGGTCACACAAAATGTTGTCCAGTACCCTCTACATCATGTGACCTATTCAGCTACAAAGTTTGAAGTTGCTACGTCTAACAGTTTAGGAGAAGATACATTTACAAGAAAATACAATATTTGACCTATGAACACGAAATGTTGCCCAGTACCTTCTACATCATGTGACCTATTCAGCTACAAAGTTTGAAGTTGCTACATCTTACCGTTTGGGAGGAGATACATTTACAAGAAACGTGACGGACGCACATCCGCACGGACACACAGACAGACGGACGACGGACCGACTTTGATACGAAATTAATATACCCTTTTTCTTTAGAAAAAAAAAGCGGATATAAAAAGCTAGCAGAAGTTTGGTGGCTTTATAAGTAAAGATTTGAGTTGAATTTTAGATTTCCCTAGAGATGTTCTATACATTAAAACTTCTGATTCAGTCGGAAAAAGGTTGTAGTGAGTTTGAATAACTAGACTTTTTCTTTCAAACCTCCACCCCCTACCTTAAGGCTGAGTTTTGATTGGATAGAAAATAACATGTCTTGACTCTTATCACCTGAAAATTTACAAATAACTTTATAGGAATGGTCATTTTCCTATGATTTTTTTTTATAAAATCATGCCTTAATCAAATAACACAATTTATCTAAAGCTCAGGTCATGCTTATGGACCTCAAGAGCAGTTATAAATGGTACACACTATATAATGGCTATACGAAAAAAAATGTCTTTTTTGCAATTTGTAGAGGGAAACACAGTTTCTTGAAAGGACTGTCACAAAAAGATTTATAAAGGTCAAGAAATTTTAAACATTTCATCTCTCAGAAATATCTACAATAATTTCAAGAAGGGATTTCAAAAGATATAAAGCAGTAAGTTTTTGCAATGCATTCTTGAACAGTGAGTGACCAAGATTCTTAGATTCTTGATCATAAGTAGAAATAATAGGTCCATACAGAGTTAGAATTTTGGGTCAAAGAAAAGCCCTCAATATCAGTGTTGGCGATAAACGTATATGATTGAGCCTGAATAAACCTCTTCAATTTGAATATGGTCTTAGAGCTTTTAAATTCCGATGAAACCATAGCTCTAAGTATGCTAAAGTTTTGAGCATAATATCACTGAACTAAAATATCATACAGAGGATCTTACATGAGTGCTCATGTTTTATGGAGTTTATCAAACAAGTTGGAAAAAAGTGATAAAATGCAAGGCATGCCGAGCATTTTAACACTTTTTCACAATAAGTTTAACAAATTCAATAATACAGGAGCAAAATGTTAGATTCTATTCATCACATGCCATTAGAATTAGTTAAAAAATCATATTTTTGGCATGAAAACATCAAGATTTTGCCATCTTTTACACAACTTTATAATGGATGTCATTATGTAACGTTATTCAATCTGTAAACCACTAAATGGACCTATGTTATTCCTATTGCAAGACCCCCAGATAAGATCACCTAAAAACTATTTTTCTTATTCCTCAACCAAAACATAGGTTGTGGGTACTCAAAAGTACCCAAATCATATGTTTAAACTGATAGGTAAGAAAATATTTACAATTTTACACTCAAAAGTTTGCTTATCTGGACGTGTGCTGTGGTAGTCAGAAGTCATCTAATTGTGGTTCAAGCTAAGCAAGCCTCACTGTAACTTACTCTCTTAAAGCCATGGCTTCAGAATTTGAGCCCGAAAAAAATTCATGGTGTCTATACTTGTCAGTTGCGGCTCGTCGGTACACGCCAACATTGAAGACTGAAACAATCAAACACGCATTAGTAACGGCAAATGTACTCACGTTCTAAGCTCTTCGGCTGCAGGATTATCTTGCCTAAAGAAATCGTGACAAGTTAGCTTAGTTGCTGCTCTCCTGTACTCCCCGACATTGAATGCTGTAAGTACATAAAGAGATCTTACGTTCATAGAGAACTAAGGTACAAGATTAATTGTGAGCTTAAAATTTCCTTTACAGGAGTTTGCATAAGCCAAATAACCCGCATACCAACCATGCATAAGCTTGATACTCTTCTTGGGCATCTGTCTCTTGGCAGGAACTACAGCTTTCATGCCAAATTGTTGAGGAAAATTAAATAAGAATTTGTTAACGGCAACACTACTCTTCCAAATATCCATTTATAATTTTGATCTGTGCCCTTGAAATATACAGCACACTTCAAAAAGTTCTAAGCCTCATCTAGAAAAGATATATATTGCTCGCTTGTGTTTTGACAAACAATAATAAGGTCTTATTAATTTATCCACTGAATCTAATTTATCTGCTGTGATTACATAGGCCAGTCATGCAATTTGGAATGTACAGGGTAACGATAATCTGTAAAATGGACAAACAAACAAATATGAGCTGTTATCCAATATAGCTTTATATTCAATGTCTTTATATAACAGGGATAAAAATCAAAAGAATCTGTGATGATATGGTCAAAACACTTAGTAAGGAAGCATTTGAACATATTTGGTAGGCCCCACATCCCCAATTCTACATACCAAGTCCCAAGGTCATCAGCTTTCTGGTTCTAGAGAAGAAGATTTTTACAGGGTTTTTACCATATGAGTGTGGCAGCCATCTTGGTCATGTGACCAGGACCATTTGAACAAACTTTTGTTCCCCATCCTAAGGAGTCTCCATATGAAATCAATTGGCCCAGTGGTTTCAGAGGAGATGTTTAAAAATGTTGACAGACGGATGCCGGACACCGGAGTCATTGGTATACTAATAGTTCACCTTGGGTGAGCAAAAAAAAGGGTAGCTGATTTCTATTCTTCATGAAGTGATTGATTTTGAAAGGAACTTTGCTTGGAACATTTTTCCAACTCTTCAAATAATCTTGTAACAATATGGTCTAGATTGGTGTCATTCTGTGCCTGACAAAGCAAGTAGTGTTGTAACTGTCAAATAATCAGATAGGTATCTCCTAAAGAACTGTATTAAGAAGGAACTTTTGAAATGTTTGTTTGTTTTGTTTGATTTGATTCTTTACGTCCGATCAACAATCTTTCAGTTAAACAGGGACGGGTCTTCCTGTGTTGAACCAGTACTAAGCTAGGATAAATGTGTCTTGTTCAAGGACCACAACGCAGTGACGTCTTTTGAAATGAATTCCTAACTTCTGTTTAAGGTTTGGTAACTAACAGTGAAGTTTGTTGAGGCAATTTTTTGTAATTTTGTGATCGTTGTTGCTCTTGGTTCAGGATTTATTTGTATCAAGACATACCAGTCTACTTCAATGCTACACTGTTCTTTAGGCATAAAGAAATCCAGCTTGAATCTTATTCAATGGTCTTGCTAAAGCACTTGTAAATGAATCTTAAAATATACAGCTTATGTAAAACATGTGACCCCCGGGGCGGGGCCATTTTTGGCCCAAGGGATATGATTTTAACAAACTTGGTAGAGGTCCACTAGGTGATGCTAAATATCAAATATTAATAGTCTAGGCCTTCTGGTTTCAGACAAGAAGATCTTTTCATGTTTTCCCTATATAAGCCTATGTAAAACATGACTGTGACCCGCGGGGCAGGGCCATATTTGGCCCCAGGGCTATAATTTGAACAAACTTGGTACAGGTCCACTAGGTGATGCTACATACCAAATATCAAGGCTCTAGGCCTTGTGGTTTCAATATAAGCCTATGTAAAACATGTGACCCCCGGGGCCAAGCCATTTTTGGCCCCAGGGCTATAATTTGAACAAACTTGGTAGAGGTCCACTAGGTGATGCTACATACCAAATATCAAGGCTCCAGGCCTTCTGGTTTCATTTGCACCCTTACTTACTTTCATACAAGAAGATTTTCAAAGTTTTCATCTCGAAAATCTATTTTTAGCCTCTGTGACCTAGATATGCAATGGACCAGAACCATTTGAACAATTTTGGTAGAGGGCCGCCCAAGGATCATTTGTGTGAAATTATTTTAAAATTGGACCAGGGGTTTAGGAGGAGTTGTCATTTAAGCCAATTGTTAACGGACAACGGACAGACGACGGACGAAGACCGATCGAAAAAGCTCACCTTGTCACTACGTGACAGGTGAGCTAAAAACGGGATTTTGGTTAAAAAAAAACAACTCAAACATGCATCATGTGTATTAAAGGGGACAGCAACCCTAATGATAAGTATGTTTTATCAGAAAGAGCTCTATGAACCATGAATTTTGATACAAGTATCATCAAAATCGGTTGAAAAATGGGAAAGTTATGGGCATTTAAAGAATTCAATATGGCCAACATTTAGCCGCCATTTTGAATATTTAATTAGTTTTCAGATTATTTTCAATTGCTTAATTTTTAGTTATCACTACTATCACATCATCTGTGTTTCAGCAGATATGCAGCTTTATACATAAGGAAAATGTTTCATTAAAGATTAATGCAAATAATCCATTGGTTTGTCTTTAATTTTGATTACGCATATTTAATTAGGCTGAGTGACGTCACTAAGCCTACAATATGGCTGCTTCCATTACAGTCCATTTGCAAATATTCCAACGCCCACAACTTCCACATTTTTCAACCGATTTAGATGAAACTGGTTTTAAAATTCATGGTTTATTAAGATCTTTCATATAAAACATAGTAATCATCATGGTTGCCGTCCCCTTTAAGCAATTCTATGGTACTGAATGCGCAAAGCTAGTCTTAAAAAGACTTCTATACCCCTCTGAACATACCTACTGTATAGGATGATGGTCACAGCGATTGCTTGATCCAAATATACCTAGGTTATGAAACTACAATGTCCAAAAATCACAAAATTTTAAAACCCTTATTAGCCAATCATGCCACAGTATATTATTTGCAATGTTGAATGCAGACAACAATTGTCATGAATGGAGGCTAAATGTCTTTTCTTGCATATAACTCGTTGCGAGAAGCTGTTTGAAGCCATTGTCAAATGAACAAAAATCCATGTTCAAATCATGAGAATCGCTTGCTGTTCGAACATGGCTTTTAACTTGCCAAAGCCTAAACTGAGCCCTGAATTGTTTGCATGACATTACATGGGAATGCATTGTGGCCTTGACTGATCATTTCGCTGATGCTTTTAGTCAGGGGCCATCGGGACTCCCGTGCAAATTTGATGCCGATTTATGGTGACCTATACCAAATCAAACTTTAGGGGATAACTAATGAAAATCACCTGGTCACCCATCTGGGTTTCACGTCTGGACGTCATTATGACGTCATCAAAATAACGTATATTGTATCAGTGAAATTTAAACGGTATGTCCATTGTAGTCTAAGGCGATCAGGACTTTCTTGCATTTTGTTTGCCAATTTCAGTCGAAATGCACCAAATTTAATCATTAAAATTAACATGTCGCCCATAGTGTTTTCGCATCAGAACAAAAAGATGACGTCATTGAAATGACGCCTAATATGTAAATACCACATATTTATGCGTTTTAACCATTTCCAACGCATGGAAATATTCCTTTAATAAACTGGCAGCCTTATCATGACTGAATACAAACTCTTTTAAATCGTAACATACAAAATATATTCAGATAATGTGAAGTCAGTTCGAGGGTGGGACGTAAATGCCGTCACGATTTACGAATAAAATGACAGTGGAGTGAATGAAATACACACAGTGTTTTTGATAATAAACGGTGTAAATATAATCTCTTACACTTATTTGTATATAGATGTACCACGACCTCTGACCAATGACCTTTGGGTCTTTCTATTTCAAACGATTGATGCAGAATATGTAAAATGAGCCAGTCCGGCTAGAACATATGTGTATGTCAAAGCTTTTATAGTAAATGTAAATAAATGCCCGAAACCCTTTTTTTCTAGTACAACCTATCAATATTGTAAAAAGAGTCACGCTTCAAAGCTTTTGGCTTATCTGTAGCTGCTTATCCTACACTCAAAGAAAAGATAGAGTAGTAATAATTATTTGCATTCACTATCAACCAAACTCAGTATAGTCCGAATTTGATCCCTGAAGGATCAAACGTTAGAAAAGTCTACTTAGTAGTAAGTTCATGATATGGAAATAAGGATAAACCCTCTACAAGTTACGCATTGTACTTCTATAGCATGGCCAATAGAAAACTGTTACAATCTGATTTGAGCCAGTGCATGAGATTCCCAACAATGTGGCATTTTGACATGTGTAGACTCAGACGAGTCTCTGCAGCCTCCTTTCAAGCTTAGAAACTCCATATGGTGTTCAGTCAGTAGCTTAACAATCATAGAATACTCAAGCGACTAGCAAAGGCTCTGATCAGACTGCGCGTATGCGCAGGCTGGTCTGAGCCTTTGCTGGTCGCACATACCTCATTGTAGGAAATCTCATGCACTGGCTCATTTATCTTTCGCATGCTTATAGGTAGAATCGTCTTCAAAGGTCAAAATCAGACAATAAGACATTCTTGTTGATACGGCTAAAGAAATATCTGAATCCACATGAAAATAGTTGTTCAAAAGTCATAAGCATATTGACGACTGGCAATATTTTACATGAATCCTCTTCTGCTCTACGGCAACACAAATCAGTACAATATAAATGGTTTACTTTGTACTTACACCTAGATGTTTCGCTTACAGACATGCTGTAACCACATTTTATCAGCTGCAGAGAGGTTTCGGGGACAGGAGGCAACATGCGCGTATCCAGGAATTTTTGTCAGTTTTATTCAGTCCTCAGCTTATTTTACAGTTTACAGAGGGGGTCCAATGGTTTTATTGCTGAGAAAACTATACTTATACTTTACCAAGGATCAAGAGGGGGTCCATTATTTTCCAGGGGGGGGGGTGTCAAACTCTTTCCAGGGGGGGGGGGGGGGGGGGGGGGGGTCCAAATGCTAATTTCTTTAGAAACCCATGTATGCCCTTGTTATTTTCCAGGGGGTTGTCCGGACCCCATATCCCCCTCTGGATCCACACATGGGCAATGTCATCATAACGGGACAATATTTATCACAGTCCCGCTTCTAACTATAATTGTCAGGTATTGATTTGTCAGGATTAATGACAGGTGAAGTTTTCCAAATGAGGCACTGGTACTGCGCACGTTTGACACCTTCGAGAAACACAGCTCTTGGAAGTGGTAGTTTTTGCAATTCAGCTTTTTTTCTCTCCAAAATATCCACTACGTCAACGCAGTGAGTCGAAGGCTAATACAAAGTAAGAAAGAAGGCAAAGATCAGGAATCGATGCAATCAAGTACCACACCTGACTCAGGATACCAATGGGAAAGTAACAAACTCACAGTTAGACATCACAAACGAGAGCTAAGAAGTCAGGACAATTTACAAATATATTACTCTAGTGCATCCGCCACAGTGCTTTCTAAGGGCACTGAGCCAAGGTGAAAGAATGCTTCGTGGATAGAGTCTCCAGCATAGCTAAATGCCTGCCAATATGATTTCTTGCTCTTTCCTGACATTGAACTAGTTAATACCAGCACCTGAAAGTGCATGGAATTCGATCAGAGCCCTGGTTGTGACATCACCGATGGCACATTGACATCTTTAATAAGTGTTCTGATCTTAGAAACTTGATGATATATGAGAAAGACTGTTTAAGAAAATGTAAAATATCAACACTCTGCAATTGTTTTATATGTGTTTTATTTAAGCGGCGAAAACAAAATTTGCTCCTCTGCAAAACTGGGGGTAGGGTTGTGCATCAGCTCATATAAGACAAACTATTTAAGATAGAAAAGCAAACTCTGGTTTTTGTATTCGTCAATTGAGTATAGGTTTGTTAAATCTAATCTAAAACGATATTCATTTATATTCCATAGGGAACAATATTAAACACATATGATAATTTTACTCTTAATTCAATATTTCGGCCAAAGGCCTTTATCAAGAAAAGCATGCATTTCAATGTCAACTACGTAGTCTCTGTTCCACCATCTTGTAGTTAACATTGAAGTGCATGTTTTTTCTTGATAATGGCCTTTGGCTGAAATATTGAATTAAGAGTAAAATTATCACAATAATCTAAAACGGTTTGAAACCGACTCAGAGCAGTCGTTAAACTAAATGACGATAGCCAAAATTACCACTTTTGAATTATAATTAAGTTCATGTAATGCACATAATACAACATGTAGCTGTATTGCCGTAAACAGCTGTGATATGTAGTAAAGTCATACAGTAATTTGCAGACTATTAGAATGTTCATTGATTAGCTAGTTTTAATGTCTTTTTTCTGTAGCTCAAACTTTCAATTTTCTTATTCTCAAATTGATAAAGTAACATATGTAACAAGCTGTTACAGGCTAACACCCATGCTTACAGTGTGCAAACATCTCCTATTCGATGCACTTTGAATTGGTACATACGATAGAGTATATCTAAACGAGTTTGGGATGGAGCAGGTCATTACTCAGCTTTCAGTCAAAATCATGTTTGATCATTATTCTGGCTTTTTATGAGATGAGGAGGACAGTTATTTTACCAGAGAGGCAGAAATAATAATCAATATTGTATATGACTTGGACAAGGATTGGTTTAGAATATTTACATTAGAAAGGGACATTTACTAAATTGTACTGTTTAAATGTGAAACGATTATTTTCTATGTTCCTCTAGGATGTATCTTTATTTTAGAATTATTCATATTAGGAAATATTGAAAACAAATATTCATAACATCTGTAACAAAGGTACAGGGGCTTAATAATCATCAATACCTAAGATTTTAGCACCAGAGGCTGGAGGGTTTAGCTAGGAAAACATGCAAAATATTTTCATTTTATCCTGAAATATCATCTCTTACATCAAGTCAATGTCCTTGCTCATTTATTATGTCATGTAACATATGTTACAACCTTTAACAAGTGCTTCAATCTTGTTGTTAAACCTGCAAATTCTATAATTCTTAAAGGGGACGGCAACCCTGATGATTACTATGTTTTATATGAAAGATCCTTATAAACCATGAATTTTGATACCAGTTTCATCTAAATCGGTTGAAAAATGTAGAAGTTGTGGGCTTTTGAATATTTGCAATTTGACTGTAATGGAAGCGGCCATATTGTAGGCTTAGTGACGTCACTAAGCCTAATTAAATATGCGTATTCAAAATAAAAGACAAACCAATGGAATATTTGCATTAATCTTTAATGAAACATTTTCCTTATGTATAAAGCTGCATATCTGCTGAAACACAGATGATTTGATAGTAGTGATAACTAAAAATTAAGCAGTTGAAAAAATTCTGAAAACTAATTAAATATTCAAAATGGCTGCTAAATGTTGGCCATATTGAATTCTTTAAATGCCCATAACTTGACCATTTTTCAACCGATTTTGATGAAACATGTGTCAAAATTCATGGTTTGTAGAGCTCTTTCTGATTAATCATACTTCTTATTAGGGTTGCTGTCCCCTTCAATAATATGAGCAAGACAATCCCAAATATGCAAGATATCGAACAGCAGCAAATGTTTTCATATATTTTTACTGAAATGATGCCTACCAAATTCGGCTCCTTAAAATTGGGTATAGCCTCTGGGTTGTTTAATTGCACGTATAAGACACTATATTTAAAGTATAAAAGCTAACTTTGGATTTTCTCTAACCAAAATGAGTTTGTTAAAACATTTTGGAAAATGCACATATCAGCTAAAAAGTAAATGATATTGGTCACAGTTTTCATGTTTAAAGGGTAATCTAATAAAAGTAACGTACATAACACCACAGGAAGCTGTAATTTTGCTCCAAAAGAATTTATATGTAGCTTAAGTAGTCAATATGCAGACCATATGAGTAATTTAAATAATTAGCCTTCTTTCTGTAGCTCAAAATTTTAATTTTCTTTTTTTTTCTAAATTTAATATGGTAACATATGTAACAGGCTGTTAGAGACTAACGCCCCGGCGAACTTAGTGCAAACATCTATTAAAAGACGCAGCTTGGAATCTTCTTTTAGATAGGATAAGCTTGCAAAATTCCCCAGGGGGAGCAATAACATTCTCAGCTATCAGTCTAAAGGTGGCCCGATAAGCTGGGTATTTATAGGAAATCTACGGTATTTTGCATGCAAAATAAAGGTATCGATTAATAATTCATTGTCAAAGTCAGGTAAAGCATTGATGTAACCATCATATGACTAAAATAATTGATATTATGTTAAAAAAAAGCGTTCGTGTTGGATAAATATGACCATACCAACACAAACTATAGCTTTTATTAACGGGCAGTTTCTTATTATGGTCGCCATATTTATGACGTCATAACTAGCCTCAGACGCAAATTTGAGATGGGTGACCACCTTTAAATTAAAGGTAAGACTCCATTGAAGGTTTTGATATAGGTCACCATAAATCGGCACACAATTCGCACGGGACCTATTTTTTGTCCCTAAGGGCCCTGACTATTTTGTTCCCGAAAGCGTTGCACACGTCTATGATGTTGTGGCGACGTAATGACATTTGAAAGTTTGAGCTAACACCATTTTGTTTAGAGAAATCCAGTATATGAAAAGGGATATTTTAATGTTTTAGCGACGTTTTCAGTGCCGTTAAGGTTGGAATCAGGTAAAATATGCAAGAATAACAATCACACATGTTGATTTATTGCATTAACACTTGCCAGGTCCCTTGGACAATGTTTGAACACTCCGTCTAATGGCCTCGTGTTCAAACAACGTCCTCGGGACCCGGTAAATGTTAATGCATGAAAAAACATGTGTGATCCCTATAGTATTCAGACACTTTAGTATACTGTAGTAAAAAAAAATTAACAAGTCATGTGATGCATAAAAGGTATTGATTGGATGGCAACTGTATAGATCCAGATCAGCCTGCAGGCTGATCTGGATCTATGTTATTTGATCAGGTGTATATCAGAATATCTAGGGTAACTATCCAATTTTGATGAAGAAAGTTAATAACCCATTTTATTACCTATATATATCTACATATTTCCCTATATTTTGTTATCTAATAAAACTTCTGTTACTTTCATATCTTCAGCTAAACCTGGCAGAATCCATTACCAAAGCATAGGGTTAAAGGGTCTCTACAGGGGCAGATCCAGGATTTCTGGAAAGGGGGCTTCATGTGTATAAAGGTGTGGGGGGTTCGCTTTGCTGATTTTATCTCATTTTTCTTAAATATCCCATGAACATGAAATAATTTGGTCTGAGACCAAATTATTTCATTTTCATAGGATTTTTAAAAACGGGGGGGGGGGGGGGGGGGGGGGGGGGAGGGGGTTCGAGCCAACCCCCTGAACCCCTCTGGATCCGCCACTGCTCTAATACTTACCTTTAGTTCGTATTCCTATCCAGTTGAGGTATCTAGTCAACTTCTTTGATATGTAGGTCTTGCCTCGGGCAGGTAGCCCGACCATCGAGATCACGGTGGGGGCCTGTACCATGTGAGGACATGATGCTGTAAAATATAAATATTGAACAAGTTTAACAATTGCCTTGCAATGCTTGCTAAATAAATATACATTTATTCTCTTTGCTAGTGGCAGCTTTTGTTATCTGCTGATAACCTCTGCCAATTTTCCATGCTTTAGTTGTTGTCTGCTGACTTTTTTCAAAATTAACATTTTCAAAAACTTCTTTCAGGAACTGACTATCAGAGTGTCAAACAGTTTGGATCCAGATCCGGACCTAGGCTCTGTCGGTCCTGATCCGGGTCCAAACAGTTTGCAATGATAATCAGCAGATTTTGCATCACCCCAAGGAAAGAAAGAGTTAAGATGATAATAAGTAGGTAACCTGAAAATACCATTCTAACTTGACCTTTCTGGAATGGTAGCAGCTATCTGTCAAGAATCCAACTAAAAACTGCCAAAATGAATTACTTCTTCCTTCTTTACAGAAGTAACATAATCACACCGGGTAGGCAGCAATCGAAAATGTTAATACTACCGATGAACGTAGATCAAAAACACTGTTTCTATTGATTTTTGGTCTGAGTTTTCGACTGCCGCCTACCCGGTGTGATAATGTTTATGAGATGTTTTCTTGGTTGTTGTTCAATGACATAAGTTGTTTCTAGTACCTTAGATACCAAAATATAATCCTTAACTCTTTGCATGCTGGGTAATTTTGCATGTTTTCAATTTCGTCTGCTGATTTTTTTTCAAAATCAACTCTTTCAAAAAATTCTTTCAGGAATACCATCAGAGTGTTAAACAGTTTGGATCCAGATCAGGCTCGACATTTTGTCGGCCGGATCTGGGTCCAAACTGTTTGCATAGGTTATCACTAGACTTCAGTAGTATCACGCTAGAGAACCAATGTACTCGAACAGCGCAGTCATCCCGGGTTGGTTGTAGTCAACGAAGGCACAAAATACATGCAGTGCACTTGGTTGTTAAATAGGGTAATATTTTGTCACTATTTAACTTCTGAAAACATTCTTTGCTGATTATTGTCACTTATATATCCAGCTGTATATCTGCATAAAAATATTTATGTGAGTTGAGCGATACTCAGTTCTGCCAAAAGGTAATTTTTCCCTGAAAAAGAGGATTTTATGTTCTGGAATTCATGATTACTTTAGATAAAATGCACAATATCAATACTTTTATGTGCAAAATGTTCCAAATCTGAGGGCAGAGCATTTTGCAAGTTATTCAAGCTTTTCATACTGTATGCACAGTTCTGTATATCCGGTGTTCTGTCGTCTACTGCAATATATTGATTTTATTTAGACCCTCGATGACTGGTACAATGCCCTTGACTACTCAAATTTTGCGTACAGCTACAAAATGGTGTGCATCTACGCAAATAATAAACCGAAATATGCAAAAATTCTATTCCTTCACTTATTAGTATTTTTCATTATGTAATGCCATTAAATCATAATTAATGACTTACATAGCGCGCTCATTAGTAAGTGAACATATTTCTGACACAAATTCCCACTGGCTAGCCAGAAATCAGCTGGTACTTAGCTATAGGCCTTGAGCTGGCTATAGACCCCCCTCCCCCCCCAGGGGGAATTTTGTACACTATGCTTTTCTGAAACTACATTATATAAGACACAAAATGAAAGATGTTAGCCCTCTGAGAGTGGCAGCGTTAACGTGTAACAGCACGTTATATACGTTACCCCCCAAAATAGCATTAAACGTCCCTGATAATGTCTCAACCATGACATGTTCGTACATATTTGCATGCTGACACAGGTTTATGAACTTCTTATAACACAGTTACATATTTTTAGTATTAATTTTATAAATGTCTTCAGTAATTACCGTTGTATACGTTACTTAGTGTTTTCTGCGTTATTTCCGAGTATCAGTATGGTATTTATTGACTATATGTGTATTACATCTGTCACAGAATACAGTAACTCTATAAGGCTGCTGCTGAAATGATTTAAGGTTATTTAGTATGGTCGCTTACACTTTTTTTCAGGTCCATGTTATGTATGTTACCTTCAAAATAGCATTAAACATTTAAGTAAATGTCTCTAACAAGCCCTGTTTATACTTATTTGCATGCCTGCACAGGTTTATGTACTTCTTTTAACAAGGTTTACCTGTTTTAAGTATTCCTTTAATAAATGCCTTGAGCTTTAACTGTTATGTGTGTTACCAAATGATACATAAGTTAATCTGAGTATCTGTATAGAAGTTATTGACGATACATGTATAAAGTCTGTCAGAGAATTTAGAAAATTTATAAGGCTGAAATAAATTGAAGTTCCTTATTAATTTATGGTGACTTAAACTAATAATATAATGTGATCTATCAATCTTTGCTGTTTGCTCACATAAACAGTAAAGATACCATGCATTCAAATCGGAAGATCTGAAAGACAGTCACTGTGAAACAGCTCAGTTCTGGGCAAGGTATATGGATATGATTCAGATGGTGTTGACACAGATTAGTGCTGCAAGGAAAACAACTTTGAATTGCATTCATCTCTATCTGTATGCCTTGTTCCCAATGTTCATTGCAAACGATCACAACAACTACACACAATATGTACCTGTGTAACTGATTACACTGATAAATTTGATACACATAGCAGATGCAAAGAACTTTTCGAACAAAATGGGTTTAGTGTGTCACAACCATTGGTTCTTTGCTTGAGAAATGCTTTTGACATAACTATCAGGCAAACAATAAAGAGGTATTATAGGCTTCAGCAACTAGAACTAGGCTTCGTACTACAGATGGAATGGTGTATCACTCATCACATCAGAGCTCAATATATTGAAACAACTCTTCAATGCACTGAAATGAAATGTTCAATCTGCTCAGATGCAAAGTAGAATGAGTAATAGAGGCAGTTTCAGGCTTCACCAATCCTTTTAGTTCTATTTTTGAAGACAATGAACTGTACTTTTTGTCTTTCGGTGTGCCTGCTAAGCAGGGCATTGCTAAGGATCTTATTGAGGCCGATGACATTGGCAGGGAGGCTGTTGCAGACTCCATTGACTCACTTTTAGTTTAAAAAATCTGTCTTTCACACCCCCCATAAAATGCGAGGTCAAGCAAGAAGAGATTGCCCAATTTACAAAACGTAAACAGCCAGATGAGAGCTTAAAGGAGCGTCTTTGGTAAGCATGACCTACTTTCTATTGGACATAATGTTGAGCTTGAGTTGAAACTGCCACTCCTAGGACCTGTACCATGGTCATTGTCAACTTCTGGTAGAATTTCCACCAAAACTGACAAGTCCAAACTTCAGCATGGCTTGCAATCACACATTGAACCAACATTAAATTGGCCATGTAGTGCTGCACATATCGTTGATGTTAATGCCGTAACTACAGAGCATAATAGCTTTTCCTGTCACATTCATGGATCTGATGGCACTAGTATTCAACCAGGCACTAAAGGCAGGGCATGTTGGTTTGTCACTGATACATATATACAATGTATAAGCAGCAGTCTATTAAGTCTTACAAACATTCTCACAGAGGATAACCTGGGTGTTTTGTTCAACAATGGTGTATGCAACAAAAGGCGCACCTTCTGAATGTCAACAGCATTGGCCAGAATATGGGGGAAGAGATCTACAGTAATACACTGTTTAACAGATTGTGACACTACCAATGTGCCGATGTGTTAGTACCATGGAAAGGTTATTTCTATCTAACTGGTAGAGAACCCCTCCCCACTAGTTCATCAACATTCGAAGAAGGAAGCCCTAACATGTGCTATTTATGTAATTGTAAATAAGCTGCAGTACAACATGTTTCTGAATAAGTACCTAAGTCATACTCATATACTGACTATTTCAAATGGCATGAACATGAGCTTACCTCCACCCTGCTTTTCTGTCCTTAAGATGTACATACAAAGATTAAACTATCAAGTCTTTCCCATGAAAACAAGTGAGGCTTTCCAGATATGGACAAAATGTGTGGAAAATAAATGGGAAGGAAATTGAGTACCTCTGAGTGAAAGAAATCTTGATTGTACCCTAACAAAAGAGCCACAGAATTATATTCCACATTTTTTGTGATATGGGGTTACCATGTTTAAAACTCAACAACCCAAACCTTATAAAAGATAGAAACATAATATTTGCAGTTTCCAAAATTTACATAAACATTCTTTAATACAAAATGAGTTAGTAAGCACATTCACATTAAAAATATCAAACTATATTAGTTTCATAAATCATTTATATAGGAATAATGAAAAAACGTAACATACATAACACTTTGGGTGCATATTTGTTTTCAAAGGTCCATATCTGTGATGCAAAAATAGCTTACTTGGATGATATAGCCAATTTGGAAATCTTACCTAATGGTTTGCACTTTTCAGAAGTCATTTACTAAAATGATCAAAGACGTTGATGGGTAATATATGTAATTGGCTGTTACAGGGTAATGGTGCCATTGCCAGAGTGCTAGCATATTGCAAAATCCTTGCAAGATAAATCTGATAGAGGAATAATAAGTTGTTTAGGAAAATTCTTTAAAACCCTTGGATAAAATTTGAAGATTTGCTCTAGAACTTCTACCTGATGGGTTTTCTTTAATCTTTTAAGTTGTTACTCGCACATTGCACTGAATGTTACAAACTTACCATGAGTATTATGTCAACTATATTTGATGTCTCTATAAAAGAAAAGAGGTTTTATGTAGTTTATGTTCTGAGTTACTTCCTCAGCAAATGAGCCAGAGTAAAAAGAAGTACATAGACCTGTGCCAGCATGCAAATAAGTACAAGCAGGTCGTGATGGAGACCATATCTTGAATGTTTAATGGTATTCAGAGAGTAACGTATGTAACCTGGGCTGTAAAATAGTGTAAGACACCATAATAAGGAACTTTAATTCATTTGAATAGCAGCCTTATAGATTTACTATATTCACTGATGGATGTAATGCATGTATAGTCAATAACTGCCATACTGATACTTGGAAATAACATATGAAACACTAAGTAACATATACAACTGCAAAAACTCAAGACATTTATAAGATAAATGCTTAAATTATGTAACTGTGCTATAAGAAGTTCATAAACCTGTGCTAGACTTAAAAAAAGTGTGAATTTGTCAGGTTGGAGACATTATCAGGAAATTTTAATGTTATTTTGTGGGTAACATACGTAACATGATGTTACCCGCTAACGCTGCCACTCTCAGAGGGCTAACATATTTCATTTTGTGGCTTATATAATGTAGTATCTGGAAATCATAGTGTACGAAATTCCCCTTGGGGAGTAGTTGGATCTATAGCCAGCGCAAGGCCTGGAGAAATACATTTTACATTTTTCTGTGATATGGGGGTACCATGTTCATCATCTAATAACTCAAAAAGTGTATAAGATAGAAACGTAATGCTTGCAGTTTTGAAAAGGTAAATAAACATTCTTTAATGTAATACCAAATTAATGAACATAAACTGGTTTCAATAAAATTTAAGACAAACTGTATTAGATGCATATATCATTTAAAAGGGGGTTCAACGAAAAAATGTAACATACACTACATCGGGGGTGACTATATTTGTTTTCAAATGTCATTTTCTGTGGCCCAGTAATAGCTTATTTAGAAAATATAACCAATTTGGAAATCTTACCTTATCTTTTGCACTTTTCTGAAGTCTTAAAAAGAATTTTAATTATCAAATATTTTGTAGGGTAACGTATGTAACAGGCTGTTACAGCTTAACGCTGCCATTGTCAGAGGGCTAACATGTTGCAAAATCCTTGCAAGACATTGGGCTTCAAGAAAAATATGGTCTACAAAATTCCCCCTGGGGGGGGGAGGTAAACCATATCCAGCCAGTGGCCTACTAGTTGTTATATTTTAAGGCTCCAATTGAGCCAAAATGAACTACAATACGAAGTGGTAATTCAAAATGGAAAAAAAATTTTTAGAAAATTAATAGTTGAAAAGAACTTGATCATAGAATGGATCACAGTACACCCAAAATAGTGTAATTTGTGCCCTCGTTGACTGCAACCAGCCCACAATGACTGTGCTGTTGGAGTACAGTGGTTCTCTAGCGTGAGTATAGGCAAAGAGTTAAAAGTACAAACCATTCATCATCACCTGCTTAAGCAAAGTCAAAGATGCTTACTAAATATTACCTGAATTAGTGTGAAAGGATGTGCAACGAAATGCAATACCGGTAATTAATTTGTAGAAAAAACAATCAGTGGGCTGTCATAATATAATGGTACTTTTAGTCTGTGCAGGAAACAACTATATTTACAGATGACCAACAAATTTTGAGACCATAGTGATTTGTGGAAAATCGGGTTAGCTGGCAGATGATTCACATGAAATGTTAAGCCTTATTTGGTAGAAAACCCATTGAAGAAGTCATCTGCTACAAATCTAGCCCTTTTCCTCTGTCATCTGTTTTCTCTTCTACTTTAATATGTACTTTGGTGACCTATATTGCAAACAATGAATCCTGATCAAACTGCTCCCAATAGACTCTTTTCACATTGTTAGTGCGCATGCGCCAAACTGTCTCGTTCCGCGTTATCTCCGCGAGAAAACACGTTAAGGGGCAACCTTTATACAGCTGCCTTACATTACACACTGGAATATGGAAAACAATTAGAAGAAAAATAAATTCGCAATTAAAGATTTGACAAATAGTAAAATTAAATGATAAATATTACAAAAATAAGTGATTGATTCCAATATTCTGAATATTTGAGATCAGAAAGATATCTAAGCATATCCACGACTGCATTTTTTCCAAATGAGCGGGTGCATTACTGTGCTGGTCATACAATATAACATACACTGTAGAATTAATTTCCTTCCTCACTATGCGTATGCGAGCAGTGTAGAGTCTGGTAAGCTTCATGTTTATTCAATGTCTACATGGTCTATGATTACACTCCACACACTTGGCGTCTAAACAGGGTCTTTCTGGTTAAAATAAGTGGTAAGAAAACATCCCGCGAGAAAGCTGTCTTGCGGGTTTCTGACTGAGTAAAACTCAAACCAGTCTGTTCAGCCACAGAGACAAGCTAAAAATGAAATTTTGCAGTAAGCAAGTTCAGATATTATACTTTCCAACAAGTGAACAATAAAGGCGCTGATCAGACTGCGTGGATACGAAGACAGGCCTGCGCCTTTGATATTCCCATGCACCAAAGTCAGGCTTTCTCGCGTCGCGATCGAGACCCATTTTAATATCTCCTACTGTGCATCCTGTCCTTTAATCCTATGCCTGGGGCCGTCTAAAAGCAATAAAAGCACACGTGCCTGGCACGGGCATGATTGATTTATGACGTGATTCTTAAATTTGTACTTATTATCACATATACGTAAAAGGCGCCAAGTTGTCTTAACCAGTGGACTGGTGTTTTAAAAAGACAGATATGAGTCTTCATCTACATCCATAATTTGTGTGTGCGAGCAGCGATGGTTCTCGCGAGCCTGCGCATAAGCGGACGTTGTGTAGAAATGGTGTCATTTAATGGGTATAT